>LVTN01001519.1:10129-69260 GCA_001649415.1 Musa itinerans
CTTCTTCCTCCTTCGTCGTCCCTTTTTTAGCCCTTTTGTCTGCGGTCCCTCTGGTAACTCTTTTACTATCTTCGGGCCTTTTCTTGACCTCGTCTCCTTGATCGATCTTGATCGCACCAAGCTGACGTGGCGAGAGGCGGAGGCCCACCGATGTCGATCCGCGCACCGAAACCTGGCGTGCTGGGAAAGCGGAAGGACCGCGAGTCGTCCGACCCAACCCTCACGCAATCCCAGAGAAAACCCGAGCCGCATCAGCCGGAGGCGGCCGCGGCGGCTCGGCCCACGCCGGTCGAGGACAACCGGCTCCTGGCCGGACTCCTGGCGCAAGAGTTCCTCACCCGGGGAACGCTCTTCGGGAAGCGGTGGGGAGGGGGTAAGGGCTCCGACCCGGCCCGGCCGCCAGGCGGCACCGAGGAGGGCCCGGCCAGGCCGGGTCGGCTGGGGTACGCCGAGGTGTCCTACCTGCTGAAGTCGGACGCGGCCCATATCCCGGGCGTCGTCAACCCCACCCAGCTCGCCCGCTGGCTTCAGTTGTGAGTGAGGATGAGGTGGGCCCCGACGCGGTCCGCCGGTGGGTTTCCCTGTGCGCGCGCGCATTAGCCTCCTTCCTCGAGGTGGTGAGTGACCCAAAACCACCCCGCCCATGAGAAGACAATAAAAGGGAAGCCTTTGCACATTGGTGGGCGTTCTTTTTCTTTTCCCTCATTTTGATTTCCATGACCCCTCTCTCTCTCTCTCTCTTCTTGATTTGCTTCATCGCTGTAACTATTCATGATGGCCTAATGGCTGGATTTGACGATGGTTTTGCTTGCCTTGTCGTCTTCGTTTCCTTCGGCGATACTCCCGAATCATTGTGTTGTGTTGTGGAACTCGTACTAAATTCTGTAGCAGCGTGTGTGTTTCTTCTTGACAGTGCACAAAAGTATTGATGAGTCAACACGGTTAAGTCGAATATTGAAACTTCTTACATAGTGAGTAGGATGATGAGGTAGACGTGCCCTCGAGAAGGCGTGCTGATTGGCGTTGGTCTGGATTCGAATCGGCTTACTACTCTCCCTGGAAGGTGTCTCCTAGGTCGGGGCGCTCGTCGCTCAGGGGTGGCCATTCTGGAGTGGCCCGAGCAAGAGTTGGGTTGGCGAGGTCAACCAGGCCCTTGCGACGGGGTGTTGATCAGCATTCCTCGATCCAGGTGCTGATGGATGGCTCACCGTGGGGACGTTGGTTGGCGACTTCGGAGGTTGGGACGCTCCCTATCGCCGAACAGCGTTCCTCGGACTGTCGATCCGGGTGCCATGTATGTCGAGCTATGTCTCTCCGTCTCTGGGATGGTTAGCAGCTCATCTTCGTAAGGTGACCGCGCCCTCGAGAAGGAGTGCTGGTTGGCGTTGGTCGGGATCCGGGCCGGTTGGCTGTTCTCCTTCGTACATTGGATGGCGATTCTTGGGTGGTTGCCAGCTCGTCTTCGTGAGGTGGTCGTGTTTTCCTACAAAAATGACCCTCGTCGGGATCACCCGATGAGTTCCCTCCGATGAGCAAGTTAGTCGAGTGATCAATTGATTTTTTGCCTCCCTCTGACTAAATGCTAGCCATAGGTCTTTATATTACTGTACGTGGATCGATCGTACGCAGATTGGCGTGGTGGATATGTCGAGCAGTGTCTTAGTACGGATTCTGACTTGACGTGTCTTTGGGGCAGCGTTGTCTCGGGTTTCCCGAGGCAGAGTAGTGCCTTAGTACGGATTCTAACCTGACATGTCTTGGGGCCAAAATATGTCGTATCATTTTCCATGTGCGCTTTTAGTGTATGCAATGGTTCACGGCATAAAACTGCTATTTTGTATGTTGCGGAAGTTCGAGTATTCTATGGCTCGTGACATTCATATGGTTTCTACGTTCATGTAAATATTTGCAGTAATAGATATTGCATGGAAGTTTCTCCCTCCCTTTGTTCCTTTGTTCTTACAAACGTAATACAAGAACATCTGTTTGGTGAGGACGCCGATGCATCGCATCTTCCGTCCATAAATGCTTGAGAGCAAGTCCAATTCTTATTGGATGACGTGAGTTGTCCGATTAGAAGAGATTGGGAACTCTTTAAAATAAGGAATGAGAACAAATGTGGTGGATCTTATTGGATGAGGTGGGTCTTCCGATTAGAAGAGATGGGATACTCTTTAAAATAAGGAATGAGATCAAATTAGGTGGCTCGTCATATTGATTTGATGAATTAATCCATGTATGCGTTTGAATATTCTGAATATTTCTAAATAATATATATGTTTGTTGAGATTAATTTTTGTTTGTACGCTTGATGCTGTCCACCGATGATATTAATTCGATCTTAAAGGCATAAGTTTGTCCAAAGGGTCTCTAAGGGGTCATGTGAGAAGGCGGGGGCGGGAGGAGGATCTAGCGGTGTGGTCTCGAGATGCTTCTCGTTCGCCTATTGGGCGTTGTTTCGAGGTGCGCTTTGGCTTTGTTAAGATCTTTGCATAAGCGATCAGCATAAGGGGATGTTCCTAACAATTCTTTCAAAGATTAAGTTAGTAGTGTAATGATTACAATAGTTTGTCTACCCCTCTAGGCTTTAGGGTTAGCTAATATACCTAAGTGGTCAATAGAGGATAGTCAATTGCTCGTCAAGGAGACCCTTTATGTTGTCAGGGGCTCATTTATGTCGATTGTCAGTGAACATATCTCTTTAAGGGTTATGTCAGGAAATGACGACTATGGGCATATCATTTCTCAAGACTAAAGTCTATCTAGAATGAGCATAATATGACGCTTGGCATCAGGTGTTTGGAAAGGAGAATCGGGTCACGTCGTCTAGGATTAATGCTCCCAGTGATTAGGTGTATGAACCCTTCGAAAATCATAATTAACGAGAGTGATGGGTGATTGGTGGTTGGTAACCCAAACGAGGAGGGGAAAAGTAAGAGAATGAGCCTCGTTGCTATGTATCAATGTTCCCAATAGGTGATTGGTGGTTGGTAACCCACTCGATCTGATTGCTCGAGTGGGCCCCATCTCAATCTCCAATGACAAAGAAAAGATGGGTATTGGAGGAATTGCACTTGAAGTCGGTGGGCTCCAGTGGATTGTGAATCTTTCCGAAGGATTAATTATAAATTATTTTTATAATTAATTATCTTTAATATTTATGTTTTTTAAAATTATATTGGGATAAAGTGAAACATTAAGGTTTCTATATAAGATTAAAAAATAATTTTATAGAATTAAAATTTTTTTTTGAAGCAACCAGGTTAAATATAGTTAATTGTAGGAGATAATAAGTAACTGAATTAAAATAAGAGAGCAACAGATTAAATATTTTATTTTTATAAATATAAGAATTTTAATATAAATTTTAAAATATTAAAGGTAATTAATTATAAATGTAATCTATAATTAACGCGAAATAACCTTCCGATCCTCGTGTCGCAACCGTCGTCCCACCTTTCCTTTTATCTTCGATCCATGGGGCATCTCAATAAATGGACGGTCTAGACTTGAGATATGAAAGATGAACGGTTGAAATGCGTTCTTATACTCCGCGAGAACTGAAGAGGAGCCCAACTTGCCACAATTTGCCTCTCGCCAGCTGATCGCCTTCGTATGACAAACACTGCGTCGGTTGCTTTTGTTCCCTTCTCGTCCCCTACGGCGGAGGGCTCGATGGCGGTGGGAACCTTAGATGATGGTTCCAGTTCGCATTTCCAGTGCTGCGTTTGCCTGTGAGCAATCTTCTCTCGTGCGCCAATCTCAGATCAAATCTTGTTTTTACTCTTTGGAACCTTGTGTATGTTCGAAGTCTGTTTTTCGTTTGGAACTGTATGTTTCGCTATCTCGATCACTGCTCTCCGGGTTTTGGATTTTGTCGCGTCCCGACGAAAAGTAGAGGCAGTTAGGGATTTTTAATTACGCGATTAATCAACGCTAGAATAAAAAATCTGCAGTGTGCGGTTGATTGTTTCGTAATAAATGGATCTAATTTGGATGAAGAGATTCTCACGACTATTCATTTATTTTCAAGGTACAACCTCGGTGTTGAACGGAATTTTTTTTTATTCTTTTTTCCACTTTAGGTGATGTCATTCTCTACTAGTTCTTGATGGTTGGTAGGTATCCTTCGAGGTAGCCTTTTTTTGGATGAGGGTTTATTAATTGGGTTTTTCACGAAATTGAATCATCTTTCAAAGAAATAAGTAATTGGTATGGAATTGCGTCATCTTACGAATTGCTGTCGGCCAATTTGCAACTGCATTACAACGATATTGAATTTAGGAAAAGTGCTCATCTATTCTTACAGGCCTTTCTGAACTGATACAAGCAGTTGAACCATTTGTCTCACTAGTTCTAAGCAAAATGAGCGTTCTTTTTTTCAAGAATCCTGGTTTCTGAACTGTCATTAGAGCAAGACCAGCTTGAAAACACTGGTTTGAAGTTTGAACACATGCTATGGTAGTGCATCTCTGCCGCACATGATTATACATGATATACAGAGTTGTACATCCATTTGTGCATTCTAGTTCCCAATTGGAGAAGCATTTATAGGTGTTTAAGCAATTATAGATGTTTTAAAATGTGATCTTCAAAACTGAAGGCAAGATTTGGTCATATGTATAGAACCAACTAGGGCATTGGTTACGTTTCAAAGACTCATAAATGTCCATTTGCAGTCCACCTGTGCTAAGTACTCTATGATTTGTGTCTATAGCTGGTCTATTGATTAGAATTAATGTTTATTCCTAGATGATTTGCTATTCCCCTTGTTTATTATAGTTGTTGATATGTGAAGAATGAGAGATACAATTTTACATGACTGAATGTTCGAATTTCATCCCCCTTTTTTCTGTTCTATAGGCTGGGAAGGAATGGAGGAAAAAAAAAATGCATTGAACCTCAGCAAAAATGTGTTAATTCGCTTATTGAATTTGGGAGAACAGAGTGAAAAATGTGGATCTAATCTATTGTGGGTTCCATGATATCATTGCTAAGAAGAAGATACTTAACTTAAATTTTAAATAGATGAATGCTAATATAATTGAAATGATATTGATAAAAATATTGGGATTCAGGATAGGAACAATTGGTAGAAAGAGAGAAATAATATTTTTTAATTATTACTCCATTAAATTGTTACTTTATTCTCTATTAAAAATTTTATCACTGTCCCTCACTTTGGGGAATAAGCTTTGGCATTGATGAGAAGGTGTCTACTCACGAGAATGTCCCTGTCATGTGCAACAGATGGAAATTATTGCAATTGGAATCCTACCTGCTTGAGGAATGCACTTTTATTGATATATGCTAGGGTGATTCTAAAAATGGATGCTACTCGATAGCTTCTCCTTGACATACAAAAATTTTGATGAAGACCAATGGATCTGGAAGCCTCATTATCTGTCTATGGGCATTAGCTATTTGTTGAGTAGCTTAAACTTCTATGAACAAAGCCTTTCTTCTTGTTGCTCTACCCCTTATGGATCCTTGTTCCCGTTCTCATTATTTTTTCATATCTTTTTATGAGGATTATCTACATCTTTCTTTCTCTGTTTTTCTGTAAAGCATGGACATTCTGATACAACAAAATTTGAAAAGTCAGGATAAAATATGACATGGATATGGTAATAAATGTATTTTTAAATGTACAAGATATACATGATTAAGCTTGACATTTATTTATGGTATTACAACATGTAGTCACATATTGTGATTAATATTATCAAGTAATTAATTAGTTCCTAAGCTTGTCACCATAAAAGAGATTCTTTTTTTGGTAAAAATATGTAGTCCCACAGTGATAAAGGGGAAATACATGAACTTAAGATAAGCATAGTAAGCACATTATTTTAATTTTATGTATTGTAATATAATGTTAATACAAAGAATATTTAACAATACGTCTTATCTTATATCCATTTTGTCAATAAACAAAATGATCAAGTTTTTGGTTAATGTATTATAAAAAATATCCTTTCAATTCTTAAAGTATTCCATTTTTTGATAAAATGAAAAAAAAATTAATGAAGTATTCAACTCGTATTGATGGACCTCACAAAATAGAACAAGCTGTTCAATTTATACATGTTCCATATTTGTTTTCTAACTGTGACAATCTCAGATGCTACCTTTTCTTTCTTCTTTCCCTCTCTCCCCTGTCCCTCCTCAGACAAGTATGATTTGTCTGCACACCATATTGCATTTTGTTACTGGAAAATAAAAAAAAAGAAAGTAAAAGATAGTTGAAGTTTTGGTATACTTATATATTAACTAAAAAGTTTATATATCTTTTGTTTTTTATTTAGAGAACATAGGTCTAGATAAGATATGTAATTGTAGCATCAATTCTTTGAATGTTAAATTTGTCATTCTTGTTAATTTGTTATCATTCTGTAGAAATTCATGGTCATTTTTTGCATCTTATTCCATGGTATTCATCAGTTGACCAGTTTGTTTTAAATGCTATGTTTTAACATTGTTATTAGCTTCTTCCTATCAATGACTCTTTCTTGACAACATCTCTTGTTTTGTAACTCTATATCATTTACTCTCAGCATTAGTTGAAAGACATTTTTGTTAGTTTGATCTTCTCAATCTGCAAACATGTACAAACCTATCCCTCTTGGTGTGGATTAATCACTAGCATTCTCCATTACATTTTTCATGTTACTGCTATCTTACTTTCTTTGTCTCTACGGCAACATGTGGACACATATCTTGCTTTTGGTGTGTGAACAAAGGCCATGCATAGGGGCGAGCATCACATTGCGCTCTATGTGGGCAGCCTTATAATCATTTTCCCAGTATTTGCCATCTTCTACATTTTTTGCTATTATAACTTGAACCTGTGGCATATAAGAGGAGGGAGATGGAAATTCTAGGTAAGCTCTTCAAATTTAACTGTCTTCATTTATCTTGAAATTTTAAATTTTTGGTTTCTGTATGTATGAGGGATTTATTTAACTTTTCCTTATGATATATTTTAGAGGAAGAAAAGCGTGCTGACATATACTCACCTCAGCTATCATATCAGTTTGATTCAGAGAAACTTCATCTTGATAATGGTTAACTCTCAGCCTCCTTAAATACCACTTATATTTTTTAGCATCATTTCTAAAACAGTTGTGATGCACTTAAGGCGACGAGAGTTCTGGCGAAAATATCAAAGGCAGCAGATGTGGAGGTTGTGAACACTTATATTCACAAGAAAATTGCCCTGGGAAAAGTATGAAAAGGAACATTTTTGTGGATGATAAATCATGTTCTTTATGCAAAGAAATGCTGTATCAGCCTGCAGTTCTTAATCACGGACATGGTTAGTTTAAGTTATGATTAGGCATTAAAGATTTTACATGAACTGACTCCTTGGTAATGTACATATTAATATAATTATTTATGCAGTATATTGTGTCTTGCAAATCTATCTGACTTAAGTGGGGAGCCTCTTCAGTGTCAAATTTGTGAAAGCCTTTATCGGTTTATCCTGGTGAGTTTCCAAATGTTTTCTTGGATTTGGATCATTTTCTAGAAGAAGAATTTCCGAGAGTGTGCAGTGAGAAGAGAACAAGTAAAGCCCAATGTCAACCGGCAAATCCATCAACAAGTAAGCTTCTCTAGCTTTTTTTGAGTTGATATATGTAGGGCTCCATGTTATCTGTAAGGTGATAGTGATTTTGACTATAATCTTGCTTCCAATTTGTACCACTTCTGTCATCTGCTATATCTTTTTTGATCTCTAATTTGGTTCAGTATGTCACAGGTTTGAATGATCGAGTCTAATGTCTTTGGCACCTAATTGATTTGTGAGAGCACGATGCACCGTACCAGCCGATACATCACCTGTGGTTGATACATTGCCTGGTCAGTTCATCACCCGTATCGATCAATACATCACCCATACAAACCGATACAGATTGGTACGAATCGGAATTGGATCGATACTGACCCAAATAAGGTCAAGTTTGACCCCAACGGTCATTACATCACCTGTACTAACTGATGCGGGTCGGTCCGATCGGAATTTAACTAATACCAACCCAAATGGGGTCAAGTTTGACCCCAATGTTCAAATTGACCGTTGGGGCCTCAATTGGGGCTTTAAACCTTGATCATAATTTGACCATTGGGGTCTCTTTTTGGGCTTTAAACCTTGACCGTTGGGGCCTCTTTCGGGGCTTTAAAGCCCCCTCCCTCCCCTCTCTTTCACTCACTCTCTCATTCTCACTCTTTCTCACACATTAAAATTTTTAATCGACAATTAGTGATAATCAAGCTATCAATTGAGGTCATTCTCTTATGTATTGTCTCAATTAGGTCCATTCTCTTACATTTAGCCCCAAATTTGGGGTATTTAGGTCTAATCACAGTCATATTAATTTATTCATGCCTCATGTGCACTCTATTCTTATTTAAATTTAATAAAATTACTATTAAATTAGGAAAAAAACCAAAAAAGTGTTTTTTTAATGAATTTCCAGCCATTTTTTGGTCTTTTATAAAAAATTGGTACCTATCGGCGTATGTCGGTACGGTATGCTTGTACGGACTAGTATGTGTTGGTCCACCCATGGACTGATACCATCGGCCGAGATGGTATGGCTGTCCATGATTTGTAATACAGGTTACTACTACAGGTGTAGCAAAGTTAACTCACTTTTTTAAAATAATGAAGTTGTTACTTTTATGCCACTAGTTGCTACTTTTATGTTCTCTGGCATAACTTTACGAGCAATTGCCAGTACTCATTTCTCTAGAGAACTTCAGAAATACCTTGTAAATGGCCGGAATTAGGGTTATGTGTGGTTGCAATTTATTGGATCTTTTCCTGCCGTTTAGAATATCTTGTTCTAGTTGCATTTTGCCATGTGATTATTTTTTTGTATATTTCTGATATTGTGGTAATAAGCTGGTTTTTATTTTTTCCATTCTATTATTGAGAGTTAACATTAGTTTATTCCATGGTAGGTACTTTACAACCGAAGAAACTGAAGGCCAAAGTACCTTGTGAAGCCATGGGTTTATTATGGCTTAATGAAGACATGTCTGCATTTATCGTAGGAGTCGTGTGTGACTCATGTGAGGTATGTTCGCCATGTCATATGCCTTATAACTCCTATTAATTGCCTATAGAGGATCATTACAAAGCAGATTGTTTTTAATCTATTCTGAATTTATGAAGGTAAGGAAACAACTGCATTTAGAACTTAGGAAAATAAAGAAACAACTCCTCATTCTGCTTCCTGTTACTAATATTTTTCTAGAATCACCATTAAAGACATTAATTCTATTCATTTAAAAAAAAAAAGATCAAATGTTATTGAGCTTTTCTTTTATTTTCTCTCTTTTTTCCTCCTGCTTGGAAACAATTATTCTTTAATTTTTTTATTGTTGATTACCCTTTTTTTAACTCACTAACAGATATATCTGATTATTGGTAAGCGATACAAGTGTAAGGATTGGAAAGAAGCAGTTGGCTTTGACTTGTGTGAAGCATGCTACAATACCAAATCAAAACTCCCTGGCAGGTTCAATCAGCAGCACACGCCTGACCACAAGTTTGAGCTTGATGAGCCGCCGCACATGTTACGTAACATATTACTACAAAGAGCCAGTATGTTTAACATTGCTCAACAACGTCCTGAAATAGTCTGTCCCTATGGATGATGATCCACATGATGGAAATCACGACAACAAAGGCGGTGGAAATGAGGAGGATCTGAGATGGAAAGGGAAGCTCTTTGGAGTCCTTGGAAGCAAAAACCGTTGTGTATTATTATCCAGATTTCTGAAGGGCACTACAATACAAGAATAGTGTCCGATGTTATCGGAAGGGCGCTGCAAAACAAGACTTCTATGGCTAGCATCTCGCTTCAAATATTTTGATTGATAAGGTCCTTTTGTTCTCTTCTCCCCCAAACCAAGAAGCTTTAGAACCTCCCCCACCTGCACCACATTGGTGGCGCCACCGAGAAGTGGAGGAACCCAGGTATCGATACGCCACATTTTTGTGTGATGAGAGAACATAGTTCAAGACTAAACGTGCATGGAAATGAGGTTGATTTATGTATATATTAATGCTGGTGGTACCATAAAAACTTACGATGGTTTCTCTATTTTTTCTTTAAATGATTACGATGCATAAATCGTCATTAACTAGTGTGCAGCTATGCAGATTTTGGACTGCTGTTTAACTCCATCCATCTCTTCTACGGAACACAGCAGATATCGGAATGCTGCACACCGGAGGTTAGACGTATGGATATCCTTCGGCCACTTATTCTCCATCAAATTAATCAGGTGGAACAAAAATGCTCTGAAACCTTGTGCAGAGAGATTGGTAGAAACCATCTTTAATGGCAGTCGATGCAGCGACTTCCTACCGACCAAACACTACTATCTGAGAACTCAGTGGCTTTGAGCTCTGACATCTCTTACCCCTTGCAATTGAACACCCCCTTCCCTTGTTCTTGTTGAATTCAAACAACGGTGTACTTGTGCGTGAGCATTGCCTCCGACATTTCGTCAAACACTCAGATGCTCAACAAGATGTAAGTCATTCATTACATGACGCACACCGCTGTAAAAGTTTGGGTGGGCGTTCCAACAATTATTGGGCCACGTAATGTGCAAGAACCATAAGGCGACAAGAGACCCTACTTTGTGACGCCATGATGCCGTAGGAAATCTTGTGGTATTTTGGTTGATTCCTTCCATGCACGCGAGTCCAAAGCCAAGTTTGCTACAGGCCGCACTGAACCATCAAAATCTGGAGTTCGCAACCCTCATCCCACGAAGCAAGATGCCAAAATGACACAGTGAAGGCTGAAACGAGAGCCACCCCAGCTCACCTACGACTGTTCCCTTGTCCTCCCGGAGGACGGCCACTCCTGAATGGCCTTTTGGTGCCATCCGTGGACTTACTGTTCCCTGTCTGACTCCCGAAAGCGACTTGGCCTTGGGAGATTCCTCTGCTGCCTCTCGAGAATCCATTTGAAACTATGGTAGATGATGCTGAGATTGGACATGGTGAAAGCTGGGAGGACACCTGTTGATTGCAGCATTAGGTAACAAGCCATCTCTTATTGGTTGCAGCATCTTGTCGCTCTTTAATTTTTACTCCCGTTAAGATGAGGATGATGTTTCAGTGTCCTTGCTGTCACTAATTTTTTTGAAATCTTATTATTTTGGTGAATAAATTTTTTTCTCATAACCTGTATAGATAGAGAAAATATATCAATAAACTTAGAGCAAGCTCTTTTCCCATTGTCCGAAGACAGCAATCACTCCTCATCGAGCCCCGCCACCTCTCGAAGAAGAATCTTAGTTGCTTTGCGATGCCTCTACTCCAATCGCTCATCCGCCCCTAGCAACCCCATCGTCATTCTTGCAAAAGCACGACATCTCCTCACTGTGATTGATTTCTCGCTTGAAGACGTTGCAGTTCATACCTATTCTAGATGATCGAGTACAACAATAGAAGCGCTTGGTGAGTCACGCATGCATCTCCCTGGGTTTCCTCCTTTGCCTCGGCTCACCTCCGACAACGATTGACCAATAGTGACTGCAACACTTCTTCGTGTCTCCAAAGTTAGCCACTAGACGCATCATGACGTTATTGTCGCCCGACTAACCACAACTCAATAGTCCATCCATCCCCTGCACCACTCTCAGCGGATTCGTCGCATCAAGGTAACTTGTTGCTCTGATAGCATATAAGATTTTTCCAACTACACGAGAAAATCTCGTTATTTTATTGAGAAATTTTTTTCCTAATAACCTGTATAAATAGGAAGAACATATCAATAAACTTTAATGAAAAATATATCTTTGATAACTTATAGCGATCTACAGTGATTATAAAGGAAGAGAAGCTTAAATCAGATAACCTGAGATGAAGTCTTTTTATTGATCCGCTCTCCATCATCATCATGCGGTATGACTGCATTCTCCATCGCCATCAAACTTTCCAAGGGGGATCCGATTCAGCTCAACAGCAGTTTCCCGATCAGAGCAGACCCAGCATGACTCAAGAACAGTTCGTACTATTCTCGGCCAGCAAGAGAATGAAACAGAGATGGGCCATTCTGACATGTAGCAAGGTTGGTGCACGCCTTTGAATCTTTTGGCGAATTCCATCTCGTAATGATGCAGACAGAGTACAGAGGCACCGAGTTGGACTAGGAGAAGAGATAAACCAGAGTGACCGGTTCCTCATGTCCATCATCTCCCACCGGGGAAGTGAAAGAAAGCTGGCTTTCCACGGGATGTAGCAGCAGTGCATGCATCAGAGAACATATGTCACGGAACAACCAACCAACCACCCCTCCTTGCGTTCAGCAAAGGCAGGCAGGAAAACAGGGCCTCAGAACAAGAACACACAGCGGAGAAAAGTAGCTCGGATCCTTGTCCGCTGACGACCGATCCATCTACCCTTTTCCATCAATCTATCATAGAGATCACGTTCCAGAACAGAAGCTTAACCCAATCAATCCTTATGCTGCTGAGATCAACAAAATTGATAGGGATAAAAATGGCGACACGGTGCGTCATGGCGTCAGCCCCGGCACACTGCCCAAGGGAGTGAGCATTAACGTCGATTTGATGCGCGCCAACGTCAATCGTTTCCCGGACGATCTCATCACCTGACCTCGCGCGACCTACCGAGGCGGAGGAAGACGTCGACCGAAGCTTCGCCCATACCCTACGGCAGTTCGATCCTCCACGCAACACCAATGGCGAGGTCAGACACCATCAGAGGTACGGTTCTGCCCCGACAGACCGGCACATTAGGTAACATCAAAACTTACCTATAAATACCCCCCCGTCTCTGAAGAGGAAAAGGGGGAAAAAGGAGGAGAGAGAGAGAGAGACAAAAAAGGAAATGACCCTTCTCCACCTGAAATCCTCTTCACATCCACTGACTTGATTGTCGGAGAGGTCGGGCCGAGCCACCGACCCGACCTGTGTGCAGGTACAAGGACGGGATCGCTTCTCTCGGTGCCGTGACAAAGCCTCCCGCCCGACGAGGTGTCCCGACCGGGCCATTATAATAGACCATCGAGGGCAATCTCGCAAGGCTCATCGTGTAAGATCCTCGTCATTCGGAGCCCCAATCGAACCATGACGACCCCGAGATAATGGCATAAAGTTGTTTGCACTAAAAAAAATAACCACCGGAGAAACACCATTAATGATGGCGGCCCGAAGAAACCTAATCCTCCTTCGTCACCTACCCACCACCGTTCCGGAATTAGGTTTCACGAGGGTCATAAACAAAGCATGCATGCATGAATGCATGTAAATAAAGCTGTAACACCTGAGAATAGATTTGCATCGAAAGCATAGACATCGATTTGACACGTGAAATTGTAGACAGATGGTGACGTCACCATGCTACATCGAGTACATCTGACTCTGTCTATGCTCGAGGTGTCCCAAGTCACATTAATGGAATCCAAATTCAAGATCTCGGATTCGTACGTATATTATCGGATCTGTCTTCCCCGGTGCAGATCCGAAAACAAAAAAGATTATCTATGGGAACATCATTAGTGGGAATTTACGATAAACAAATTTAGTCTAACATGTAAACATCGATGAAGTTTAGATGATATTAAGAAAATAAAATGTTCTTCGAATTAAAATGAAGGCTTTTGATGGTAAGAAACACTCTTCCAGGCGGTCCCACTTTGGCGGATGACCGTTGCACGCGTCAAACGCGTCCGATCGATCACCTGGATTCCTCGCCGATGAATCGGCCACTTCGTTTCCCGGGGCGGAACCCGATTGGCCGCCGAGCCGGGTGGGATCGGCCTCGGGTGGACCCCGTGAGTACCAAGTGGCAGCTGGCCGAGGAAACCGAGGAGGAAACGGCGATGGGACTCGCGCTCGCCCGGTTTTATTTAGACCTCCTCTTACCGTTTCCCTTCGTTCTCTATCGTTTTGGAGGGAATGCGCGACCCGTTGGTCGGGCACGTGTCGAAACGGGTCTGTTTGATTGGCGGGAAAATCGCACGTGCGGGGTTGGTTTTGGCGCGCAGTCGGGGTCGGGTTTTGCAATCCTTGGCGGGAATATCCACAGCCACAGATGCCTTTCGAAGAGAGCGGAGAGAGCGAGAATATACACATAGGATACTCCTCTCTCTATCTCTCTCTCTCTCTCTCTCTCTCTCAAGTCATTATAGCCATTAAATTGTCTAAAGCTTATCTTATGCTCTTTTTCCTCTCTCACTCGCCTTTACGTTCTTTTACTTTGTCACTACTAATCTTTTGTTGGAATTTAGAGGAAGAGAACGAGAGAGAGAGAGAGAGACCATGGCATTTATGAGCATTAAAACAACTAGTACTGCTACTCTTCACAGTAGAGCTAAGCATAGGATTCCTTGACGCTGATACGCGGCTTGCGGATGTGAAAACTTCAAATGAGACGGTGTGTTTCCCATCTGGTGATCATTGTTTATTGTTTCTCTTTGGAAGACGAGAATGGCCAGAGATGTGACTCCCTGCCCCAGTGAGAATTTTCTATATCTGCTGCAGAGAAGTGTAAGATTTCAGTGTCATGCACACCCACGTCGCTGCCATGACTTATGTGAGCAGTCTCTCCTGTTCCAGTATATTTCTTTTACATGGGGATTTAATGGCGTCTCTCCCATACCCTATAAATAAATGATCGCAGGAAAAAGAGAATAATAATAATAATCCCTCAGGTGTTGTTGAATGGAGATTACGAGGCATATATATGCGATGGTGTCAGTACCAAACCTTGTAAGCTAATTCATCAAGGGACAACAATTAATCAAATGTACCAGTAAAGTGTTGCCACTGCTTGTTATTTGACTGCTATTAGCATCGAGCTGTAAATGCTCGGAGCAAATGTTGACTTTGTGCTCATTTAAGGTCGAGTTTAATAACATTGAATCGAATGAGACAGTCAAAGTTCATATGAATCAATGAGCAATGGAGTTTGTTCTCGACCCCATGCAGTGTGCCCCCGGTGATTAGAATCATCGCCGAAGCCGCTCACCTCCGCCGCACCCTATTTTGATTGAACTCCAAAAGAGAATCCAATGAGCGTCGTGTCACATCTTCTCGTCTCGTGACAAATTCACCGTCTTTTCGCGTTTCTTTCACATATTTCTATTTTTCTTTGACATTACGAACCTTATTTGTTTCCATGTCATATCGTAGAAACAATTAACCCGTCACCTTCCACTTAATATCTCGCCAATATATCCTCTCCTCAACTATTACTACATCCAACGCAAGTACATATGCATCCCTCTCTCTCTCTCTCTCTCTCCACTGCTAATACAAATAGAATACCCCTCCCTATCGTTCCTCCCCCATTTCCATCGCCTCTCCGTCCTCCGCCCCTCCCCCACCTCTTGCTCTCTTTCCTCCTACCTTCCTTTCAAAAACTGTCTTTTTTTTTGTTTTCTCTCACCTTTTCCTCCACCACTTCGAGCTCCGTCACCTCTCCTTCCTTTTTTATTTCGCATTTTCCCACTTCGATTCCCTCCACCAGCCTTGTGTACTTCCTTCTCTTTCCCTTTCTCTTGTATGTGCTCGGTGTAGATTGTAGAGGAGGGAAGGGGGGGAAGAGGAGATATAGGATATGGGCAAGTATATGAGGAAGGCTAAGGTCTCCGGTGAGGTGGCAGTCATGGAGGTCTCCCACCAATCCTCCGTCGGCGTCCGCACCCGCGCCCGAACCCTCGCCGCCGCCGCCGCCGCCGCTGCGCAGGACTCCTCCCGCGCTTACCTCGAACTCCGGAGCCGCCGGCTCGAGAAGCCCCTCCCGCCCCCTTCGGCCTGCAAGCCGTGCAAGGACACCTCCAAGCCCAAGGCTAACCCTAGCTCCAAGACAGACTCTAGATTTAACTCGCACAAGTCTGGCCCCAATCGGAGATCGAATTCGGGATCGGTGGAGTCCGTCTCGACCAGGAGGTGTTCGGCGGCGGTGGAAGCGGAGGCGCCGCCGGATGCGGAGGTCTCGTTTGGGGAGAATATTCTCGAGGCTGATTCGAGGGACAGGTGGGTTTTGCTCGAATCTGTAGGGTAAAAAATCGAACCTTTTCTGCTAAAATCAGGATTCCTTTTTTTTTTTTTTTGGCCTTTGTTCTTCCCGTTTTCTCTGTTTCTTTCATTCATCTTTCTGTGATATCAAAGTCGAGCTTTGTTGTTACTCGCAATGATTTTTCTCCTTGCTTGTTTGCTTACTACTATATTTCTCTTTCTATGGTCTTTCTCGATCTCGTTTTTATTTTCTCGAGGAATTGTTCTGTGTTTTCAGCGACACTTCGTTGTTAAACATAGGTTTTGAGCTACATGTCTCATTTTTAATGAAGTAGTCCGACATCGGTGAACTCTTCAACAGTCTTCATCCGAAGCCGAAGCCTGCCGTGAGCTAAAACCTCTATTCTTCGCTAGAATTTATCCTGCTATAAAGAGTATCCACTCCTTTAAGCAGGACATTCATCTCTAAAAATGCTTCTTTTAGTTTGCTTATTTTCTTGCGTATGTAAAAGTTGTGAAGTTGATTCTTTTTCTATACTTTCTCAGCGAATGTTTATGTATCCATTTTCTTTTTGTTCTTTCTGTGTGGATTTTATTCTCACAAACCTTTTCATCACAAAGTCAACCTAGTTAATCTTGTGCACTGATGCCTAGCCTTGCCTCTGTTCCGTTCTTAATGTTCTCTTCTTTTAACTATATGGCTGGACTACCAAGGTTTTCCGTGCTGCCGAGTAATATTGCTTTGGATTGGTTGTGTTGATTCCATTCCTCTTTTGTTACTATAGAAATCTATTAGGTTCTTGCACTTTCTCCACTATGGGTTGTTTCCGGAGCATGAGTACTTTTCAGTCATGTTCTTTCATTACTGGAGTTATTGTGATGAATGGGGTTTTCTTTTGTCTTCAGTGATTTTGGTACCGGAGGGACAACATTAGTTGGTGATCATTTATGCCTGCTTGAGGAAGTTCTGTTGTTTACATGTCCTGACATTAATACCCTCTTTCTTATTTATTATGTTTCTTAGAATTACTTGCTTCACATTTTCCTGCTTGTGGAAGACCAATTCATTTTCCTTCATGTTCTCCGTTAGCTTTGTCTTTTCATTATCCCCTTTCCGGTGCTTCAAGCAGTGCAATGCTGTACATGATTTGGTTCATCACATGCAATGGACCTGTGCAGGCCAAAGTGCATGCAGTTGACCTGATTATTCACATTAGTTTTAGAACTACTTGGCAATATGCATGACTGGTAACCCTTGGCAGTATCCACAATAAAGTTTGAAAAGATAAGTTGGAAATTTTGGTCCCGTTGGAAACGAAGTACCACAATGTCTTGTAATGATTTCTTTACTGACTTCAGACATGCCACAATGGTGTGGTCATTGCTTGGTACATGCTTTGCTGGCTCTCTTCTTGTATCAGAGAACATGATAAATAACAATACGCATCTGGACAGGAAGGAAAAACCAAAGCCTATCAGACTGAGGTAATTTGGATTATTGTACTCTATGTCTGAGCTACCATTAGAGCAATCAATGAAGCATTGTCCTTGCTGCTGTTGACTGTGCAATCATGAGCTTAGCTAAATAATTGTATTCTGTTTTTATTGTGGAACACTTTTGTTGTCAAGGTAACATTGGGTGGATACATACATGAACCTCAGGCTAAATGTTTGAGGGACTACGGATGCCACTAATAGGGAGCTTTCCATCGTTTTTGTCCAGTGCGTGACAAATTTTGGGGCCCTTTTCCTGGTTGTCTATTGCCATTTATTGCTTGAGGTCCTCATCACACCTGTAATAAATCTTCTAGATCTGACTTCCACATGACTTGGAACTGGTAATAGATCTTTGGTTTCTTTCTGAGTTGCAACTACATGCACAAGGCAATAACGTCTTCGGGATGCTAAAGTAATATTCGTTTAGTGGAAAAAAAAACATTGTCCTGTTTCGTGTTTTTTCTTGTTTGAATGATTTTGGCTAATCGATTAGTCTACACTGGTTTGAGCTATCAAAGAAGCTTTTGGGAGTTTTAGCGCTGTTCTGAACTGTATTTAAGTTTCTGGAGGCTTTTCTAGTATGGATTAGATCTAGCAACAACGTTTCATCGAGAAGCATACAATTAGAAGAACCTTAATTCCATGTGAATGTTATGTTGCCGATGACCATTTGTTTGTCTCAGGTGTGCTAGAGAGACCACCCCTTGCAGTCTGATCAGGAATCCAGAAGCGATAAGGACTCCGAGTTCTACAAACAGGCCTTCCAATTCTACAACCGCCAACCGTAGGATGCAAATTGTTCATCAGAATATTCCTAGTGCTCATGAGATGGATGAGTTTTTTGCCGACGCAGAGCAACTCCAGCAACGAATATTTATCGAAAGGTATAGTAGGTCTTCAAATTATATTTTCCATTTATCTACATAAGCTTACCTGAATTTGACCATTGTGGATGTACTCAGTCTATTTCTTTCCTTCTCTTGCCATTATCTCTAGGTACAACTTTGATCCTGTAAATGACCGCCCGCTCCCTGGTCGGTATGAATGGGTGAAAGTTGACTTCTAGATGGCAGATCTCTAGCTGGGCGTGACCTTCTTTCCCTGCATGTTCTCCGATGATCTCTGCCCAGAATTTTCAAAGGGGGGCAGGGCTGCAATGCAATGTTGGTGGTTGCAATGACAAGTTGTTCTTCTGCTGTAAAAGGTCGAAGTTCCCAAAGGTGTTAGTCTAGTGCTGTGTAACATATAGAGCTGATGAGACACTGGTAGAGAAAAGTGAACGTGGCAAGTTTAAGCTTCATGTAACTTGTTTAACAGATCACTCACTACAAAGGATTAAGGGAGTCAATCATCTGCAAATGTCACTGACTTTAGAGACTCAGCCTGGGAGTATACAGTGCTGCACTTGATATGGTTGTCTTGGGTCATTTATCTATGCTTCTTATGGACCTAAAGGCCAATGGTCAAGGCAGATCTACATCTTAGGAGGCTACTCTATTTGCCTTTACCATGATGTCTATCCTTTTATCATATTAATAAATTTAGCTTTCCATTGATTTTTTTTTGCTGTTGGATTTAATCCAGTCTTACTGTAGATGATCTTTTTATTATGATTTTAAATGTGTCACATCCTGAATGTATGTATATATAAATTTGGAATATTCGGAACGTGTCAAACACTTCATTCCAATTGTTGAAGGCACAAAAAAGGATGTCTAACATTTATTCAAAACTCAAATTGTTCCAAGGCTTAGAAAAAGATACTTCTTCGTTGGGATTATTTTGTGGCAGTAATGAAGAAACTACTGAACGCTGTGTCCATAGGCCACTTGAGTTCTTGATGAAACCAAAACTGCGTGCCTTTACTCCTCGATGGCATAGTAAAATTGTTTTGAACACAATCCACAAGCAAATATTTATAACCTATAAGTAAAAAAGTGAAAGCCAAATTTCACAAGTTGGCTTGTGGTAAAGAGAAAAAGCAGCACCGAATTGGGTCTGGTGAAATTTGGCTTGTGGTAAAGAGAAAAAGCAGCACCGAATTGGGTCTGGTTTAGAGTGAGAGACAACGGATATCAAAGAGTGATTCTTTCGTAATGGGAAATCTTATCTTCGCCCCCTCTTTTTTTTGTTTTTTTACTTGGTTTTAGGGTTGCCTCTCTTCTATCAGGATAGGGCTCCTACAATTATTATTTCTCTTGAGAATAAGATGGCTCGGTTCTCCCTTCAATGTCTAATGGATCATCATCGATGGTTCTAGTCTCTGAAAACCCTAACTCGATCTTTGACTCTCTCCAGCAAGATCGATGAGATGCTAAGCAGGAAGTTTTCTAAGCCCAAATGATCTTCGGATGCCCTCTTTCTTTAAATAAAGGTTTGTTATTTATATTTGGGAGTTCTCGGATTAAGAGGTACTCTTAGGATAAAATTTTGTTTAATTTGGTCGCTTTTGTTTTCTTCCTAATTCTTTGATATGGGACATGATTTTTTTTTCTTTAGTCTTGCATTTGAAGATGATGCTTTAAGGATTCTTATTGATAGTCTATTAATGGGGAAATACTCCATCTCATATCCAAAATTTTAACCTATTACCGAATAGTTTTCATTCTTTTTAGTGTAGGATTGTCTGCCTAGCTTGCCATTT
Source organism: Musa itinerans (assembly GCA_001649415.1). Lineage (NCBI taxonomy): Eukaryota > Viridiplantae > Streptophyta > Magnoliopsida > Zingiberales > Musaceae > Musa > Musa itinerans. Next base: position 30,288 of record LVTN01001519.1, read on the forward strand.
GAGCATTGGACTCCCAATAGTATTTTTAATATTGTTTTGGTGATTGGTTGTCCGCTTAAACTTGACGATCATTTTCTAGCTTTTGAATGAAGTAATTTTGTATATGTCTGCATTGAACTAGATTTGTCGAAAGCCCTTAAACAAGACATTTGGATCAAAAAAATCCCAAGATAGTATTTTTTAAGTCTTGACATAAAGAACTTCCTTTTATTTGTTTTCAACTCAATTGTGTTGGTCATAAAAATTTCAAATGCCCAATGTTAACCCCTAGTTTAAGGGTAAAGTTGGAGCAATTGCTTGTGTAGTAGGATAGCTCTAGAGTGGCTAGTGATCATAGTCCAATACTTCAGTAGGATGTATCTATGTTGACCAATGGTACTCAAGAAACTAAGCTCCTCTATAAGAAGGTGGCTAGAAGTCATCGAAGAAAACTCTTACATTCACAAGATGTGCACGTGCCAAACCTGGTGTGTTATGCTCCTTGGGCATAGGTGCTAAATATGGGGCTCAATGCAGTGTCAAAGGGGATGGCCTTTTTTGTGATGTCGTGCATAGAGACGCCTATAAGTAACCTTACCTACCAATCCTATACATGATTTGTCATCGCTCGACTTAAATGAGGACGTGTATATCCCCATATATACTAACGGTTCATCCACACCCCCTATATTTGATGGAGGACACATGACCTCCCTTTCCTCCTATTCAGTGAATGTTTGTCTTAGGGATCCTTCAACGTCCATCGCATGCAACATTGGACTAGGCGATATTTTTGTATCCCAAGCAGTTGGTAAAGGGATGGAAATAGGCCAGTTAATTGTTTCCCCCTTAACCCTACTTGTAGAATGAGTCACACCTAACCTTTTAGTTGCTTCGGTGAGTATAGAAACAATAAGCCCCTTGTTTTAAAAGATCCTATACTACCGTCGACCCTTGTTTTGGCCCCCATCTCGATGCCTATGGAGCCTTCCTGTCCCAACTCGATGCTCTCGATTAAGATTTTCAAGGTTGTCTCATTGGGTAAATGAGCAAGAGAAAATCTAAAGTGATTTCCTCTTCCAAGAAGTCCCCTTTTACTAAAGATGCTACACAATCTAAGGAGGTTCTTCTTCCTCTTTACCTAACCTTGTCTAATTATCATCACTAACTGAAATTATAGAGGGCTCAAGCATCAATATGTTAGAAACTATCTAACCCATTTAATTTTAAGATACTCCCATAACTAATTGTCTTGCAGGAAACTCATTCCACTTAGAAACAATTGAGAGTGGTGGTATATGCATTCGATAGACGTTAGAGATTCTTTGATCAAAATGATTCAGGGGGTATTCTCTTAATTTGAAACTTTCAATCCGTTAATGCCCATGTGACATCCTCATACTCTCAATATATTCATTTAGTTGTTCAGTTTAAAAATTCACATCCTTGGCTTTTGTAATTATAGATTTTGTAACTCTTTCAAATGGTTTTATTTTGTTGATTTCTTAGATATTCTTTTGGGTTTTATTAACGATTTTAGTCATATTTTGAATCCCAAAGATAAGCAAGTGGATTCCTCATGTCACTTCTTCTATTCATTATTTTCATAATTTTTAGTTTAACAATGGGTTGTTGGACCTGCAATTCAAAAGATCTAGTTTCACTTATCATGGGGTCTAGTTACCAATTTCAAAATTTTTGAATAGAATATAATGAGTTTAATGACATTGTTAAGTCTAGTTGAAAGGAGTTTGACTTACGTCTAATCCTTCCTGCAACTTTGTTTCTAACTTTGCTCTCCTCTATAAAATTTTATCTAATTAGAACTAGACTAAGTAATCTTGAAGCCAAGGCCTCTTCTCTAGAGGCCTAGATTCATGAACTTGAAAGTTCAAATCTTGCTAATGACCTCTCTAATTTTGTCATTCCTTAGCTTTCTTTCCTCCAAAACCAACGACGGACTATTCCTAGATAGCTTAATCTTAAGTGGTGAGCTTTTGTTATGTACTATGTAAAGATATAGAATAAGTCTAATAGTTTTTACCTTATGAATCTTGCTAATAGTCTTTCTGATTCTACCATTCGAATCGTAGATGGTTTTGGAGGGAATAACGCTATTCAATCCATTAAGTTTGATGATCAAGTTATTCAACATCAAAATGATATTATTAATGCCTTTGTTGTGTACCATGTAGACCATATGGAACAAGCCTAACCGTTTTTACCTTATGTCTTTAGATTGACTGACTTTGTCCTATATTTACTGGATAGAGAATAATTCTCTTGTCCTACTATTTCGAAGGACGGAGATCTAGGGCACTACTAGATCTCTTGGGTACGGTGAAAGCTCAGGAATAGACAATTATGCAATTAAATTTTATTGGAGTTGTTGGAATACAATTTCAAATTAGTTTATGTTTTCTTTTGAGTGTTTTCACTTATTGAGTTTTATTCATTTGGATTCAGTCAATACCCATATTCTTTTCATTTCCAAATATAACAGGCCTACTTTATTAAAGATTTCTAACATTTTTTTTTTTAATGTCAGTCATGGCATTCTATCCAAAACCTTGGCTAATCATCATAAACTGACTTTGCATGAGCTAATATTTAGAAAATAATTAGTTTTTATAGTGAACCAGAGTATCCAAGATAATATCTTGGTGGCTTAAAAAATACTCATTTCATTTATGATTCCAAGGGTAGAAACCCTTTTAGTATGGCTTAAAAAATGAGTACCCTTTCCTAGATTGTTTGGGTACTCAATTTTTATGATTTATTTATATCTATATCATTTTCTTTTTATACACAATAGTGAGAGGCTTCTCACTATTTTTGGGTACTTAAAAATAGTGAGAGACTTCTCACTATTTTAAAAGAATCAAAGGTATCCGACAAGGAGACCCCTTGTTCCTTTACCTCTATATTTTGGTGGTCCAACTACTTTCACACATTCTTATCTAAGCTACTAAATTAGGTAACTTAGATCCTTTTTATTACAAACGTCAATTGAAAATATCTTAAATGATATCCTCCTTTGTCTTAGAGCCAACAGGAAATCCATCTCTAGTATCAAGCACATTTTTAAGAAGCATGAGATCCTCACTAACTAGAGAATTAACCAATCCAAAACTAAATTTTTTTTTCCTAGATTGACTTCTCAGAGAGGAAATCTATTAGACCTTAAGGAGGGATCCTTTCCTTCCAAATACTTTGGCAACCTCATTATCCCTAGAAGGATCTCTCTAACTCTTTTAAACCCTAAATCAAACAAATCTAATAGAAGCTATATGGTTTGGCAAGCCTCCTAGCTTTCCCAAGTTGGTAGGGTTTCTCTCATTAACTAGATCCTTTTGGCAACCCCATTATATATATACCTTATTGTTAAGAACTTCTTATGATAAAAAGTCATGAGACTAAGGGCATACACTTAGTTAGTTGGCATAAATTGTGTAAGTCTAAGATAGGAGGGTTTGATGTTCTCGAAACAAAAAAAATTTACCCTTATTTTAATATATGGATTAACTTGGTGTATATCAAATATAACCCTGTTAACATATTTAATCATCGAATCATATGAGCCGGAGTTGAGATCCATCCTGAAATAATAATTTCTTCATATTTATAACCCTGTTAACATATTTATATATTTAAAAATAATAATATGCTAACTGACTGACTTGACAAATAAAATCATAATTTCTTCATCAAATTTTGTATTCATTAGGAGCTTTCCTCATGAAATCCCGCTGATCTTAGCACCAGCCACAAATAATTTCTTCATCAAGTTTATTTCGAGCCTTTTTCTTTCGGAAAAAAAAAATGCACTTTGCCAGAAATCAAGAAAATAATTGATACCCTATCCAAGGTGGAGGCCCATTCAAAGAATGACCAACGCACTAAAAGGTTGTAGGCGGTGCGGTAATTTGCGTGCATCCTTATTACGAGGGTCCATTAAATAGCAAAGAGCAATTCTCGTCTCAATTATTTGTGACTGCCTTCCCAAAATGATGGAGTTTACCAGGTCACAAGCTTTTCTCCTCCCTCCTCCCTCCTCCCTCCTCCCTCCTCCCATCCATTGAGCTGTAAATCCAAAGAAAACAGATTAAGAGAGTAAAGAAAAATAAAAGGAACAGAAAAGGCGGCCTTTAGAACTTTTTCTTTCGAGAGAGAGAGAGAGAGAGAGAGAAGGCGAGGAAAGAAAGCGCAATATTTCTATTTCTACCCGCGAGAGAGAGAGAGAGAGAGAGGAGAGGAAAGAAAGCGCAATATTTCTACTTCTACCCGCTTATGTGTCACCCGCCCTTCCGTGCAGTTAAGCAGATCGACGGTGTAAATAAAGTGGGTAAACTTGTGGGTAACGAGGGTTTTCGGAAATGCAAAAAAGGCCGCAACGGTAGATTCGGTCGGCAGACGCATATATGCGGAAACGAGTTTTCTACGTTTCCCGCCGACATGAATCAATACTGGGACAGGGAACCGCTGTGCCACCTGGCAAATCTTCGGCCTCAGGCGGCTTACTACCCCTCCGCGGGCCCCACCCAGGTGGGCGTTATCGGCCGTTCTTTTTTATAGAAACAAATTGATTATATATATTCCGTGTTAATTAAAATAAAAGTTCCGTCCGTCGACCTTTCGCCGCGCCTCCCAAAACCCCCACCACCAACCACACCCCCCCCGCCCCGGTGATTTGAATCGTTCTGCGGAAGCGACTCATCCAAGATCGAAGGTTTCGACGAATTAGACGGCAAAGGGAATCTTTTTATTTCGGGTTCTTGTGTGGACGCATTGGTCGGGGGATTTCTTGGTGGAGTTGGGTCGGAGAGATTCTAAGGGGGTCGGTGTCTTCTTTGATGGGCCAAGAACAACTCTGGTTTGGTGGGATTTAACAGCCGCCTGGACAGGTACAGTTTTTATTGCCCGCCTTTGATGGTTTGTGTTGCCGCTTTCGATCTCCATTAGACGACAAGCCGCACTAAATATGGGCAGGTTTGCAGAGTTGCCGAGAGGTCTGCCGCCGGGTTGGAGTGGGATCATGCGGTGAAACGGGGGAAATTTTGGTCAGTTATTCTTTTTTTCTTGGCCCTTTGCACTTGGATTAGGGTTTCGGGAGGACTGGGAGAAAGGGGTGGCTTAAGCTGGGGTTTGGTATTTTTGATGTTTTTTAGTGTTTCTTGGGTTGCTGAATTCAGAGTCTTGCATTGTAATTGATGCGTTTTAGGGGTTGTGTTTTTGGATGGGTTTCGCAAGAGTGAATTCTTTGTCAGTTTGCTTTTCTAATTTTTATGTTTCCGTCAAACTTGTCTGTAGTTATTATTCATGCTTTGTTTTTGAATTCTTTCGTTTGTTTACTTGTTTTTCCACGATTCCGACTTTTGTTGATTTTCCTTTTCCTTTTTTCTTTTTCTTGAAATTGGTATTGGACATTCATGCAATTACCACCTTTTCTAGGTGTTTGGAGAAACGGCTTTTGTCAGGATTTAATGGTTCAATTGCTTAAGCGTTGCTTATGAGGCATGGATTAGTGTATTGTTAGTTCATTCGCCTATGCTTATAATTCATGGAGATGCCGAGTTTAAACATAATGTTTCTGACCTTGGGGCATGGTTGATTGAGTTCCGTGTCATTCTTCGTTCTTTTCCCTACTTTTTAAATTGGCAAGGTGGGAATATCAAGTGTTAAATCTGTGTAAAGGTCCCATCTAATTTATTTTCTGATTGATCACAAATGCTTTTTTGTAATTTGGATGGTGTATCTATCTTTTTTTTTTACAAGATTTTGACTTGTCCCAGTCTGATTCAGCACATGTTCTGTTGTAGTTTACATCGATACAATTGGGTCAAAAATGAGTGGCTTACTTTGTCAGTTTTGTTTCCTGGAAATTTTTGTAAATTTACTGTCCCTCAGCTGGTTGGAAATTGTTTAAACTCTTGTTTTCTGTGTTTGGTAGGCACTTTGAACAGGCAGATGGTAGATGTAATTTTCTTCAACAGAAAGCAGCATGAATGGTAATAAATGAGTAAAGAGACAAGGAATTTTCTCATCTTCTAAGGAACACAATGAAGTGTTTGTGTTCGGATGATCAATTGCGAGTAGATGAAATGGTTCAATCGTCTGGGTCCCTGGCCACCAAGGACTGCTTGCCTGGCCATTATTCACGTCGAAATGGTGAGGTTGAGCGGAGGGTTGACACTGTAAACATTGAAGAAGCTGAATCATCTCTCCGTGAAAGTCTTTGCTTAAATGATGAGGTTGGTTCCCGAACATCTTTTTTTGTATCCTATGCATGAAGGAGCTGCTGAGGCTTGACAAGTTTTCTCCAAGTTCAATGTTAAACCAGGTTTTCTTGGCTTTTGATTTAGGTCAAATATGTTGTCTTCTCTAAGTATTGAAGATTTTTTCTTTCGGTTGCCAACTGAGGATAGTGCTAAGTCAGAACATGTATTTATTTGGATTGAAACCTATTCAACCAAATGGTAGGGATGTAACTAAGTCAAGATTTAATGAGTTTAGCCATGCTTTAGCTTGCCTTGTAATTAATTTCTGGGCTGAAGATTGATCAAGCTTGATATGTTACATAATCAGTGAAGCCGAATTTTGAATCAAGCCAAGCTTGAGTCTATGCTGAGCAGCTTGACAAGATTCATTGTGCTTCATTCGTGCATTATGTGGCCCTATACATCAATCCTTCATTTATTTTTCACAAGGTAATAACGAAGTTAAGATCTTAATTCTACTCTAATAAATCAATGTTGATGGTGGAAGCCTTTACAAGATCCTTCTAATGTATAGAATATATGTAACACTGTCACTTATTCTGAATTTTGTGTGGTGTCTTAATACAATATACAAATGTTTATAAAAATTCTTGAATATGTGTCACACTGTGTAGACATGCAAAATAAGATTAGTTGTAATGTCTAGTGGAGCTTTATATTTTGCAGGAAGCAAGAGCCTTGCTTGGAAGGATAGAATATCAGAGAGGAAATGTAGAAGCTGCACTTCATGTTTTTGATGGAATAGATCTTTCTTCAGTAGCTCCTAAGATCAAAGCTGCTATTGCTGAAAGAATGGAACGCCACAAGTATCACTTAAATTGGGATGCACGACCAATGTCCATACATGCAGTAAGCTTACTTGTTGAAGCAGTATATCTGAAAGCAAGAGCTCTACAAGATCTTGGAAGGTTTAAAGGTAGAGATCATATATTGATCAATTTTTTCCAGTACCTTTACTTATTCAATTTTCTTGAATTTATATTTTTATTAATTATCATAGTACAAAATTTATTTCTGTTTTCTCAGTCCTCTCTTTTTTAGTTGGGAACCACCAAAAGAACATGTCAGTTGTAGGTGATATTCATATTATAGTTAAGGACATTGATATCCATATATACAATCTAATTTTGTTTTTAAGCTTGAGATTTCTTTCTGGTTGTGATTTGGTCCATGAGATTTCTTGTCTCCCGTCAGATTTTTCATCCTAACTTGGAGTCGTTTGACCTTTGCCCCTTCATGTACGTATCCATTACAATCAACATATAGGAAACCACGAGACTGGTGATAAGTGGCACATGTTGTCTCTGTTGTCTGATAGTAGTTTTACATGGCTGATTGATGGAATAATCTAGAAAGAAGTCACCACATGATGATACAAAACATTTATAATCTAGTGACATAAGTACATTTTCTTAATATGATAAACTAGAGGACAAATATGAGTTTGTCAGTAAATTGTTGGAGGTGGACAAATTATGTTTCCTGCTTTTACGTGTCATGGCTGTTGAGATTCCCTTGTTGACTCATTTTGAACCCTGTGTTGTCTGGCCAGAAGTGTCATTATAATTATTATTTAGAAGCTTGCATATGTGGGTCTCTTGGTTCACAGGAAGGAGATAAAATATCTTAATGTCCATTTTTAGAACTATGCAGCAATCTTGTACCAACTGATTGTTGAACTCTATGCCATGTCAATTGCCATCATGTGAACTTATGCCACTTAATTTCCTGTTGGCTGGGTGGCTGGGCCTAGTTTAATGGTTGACTATACTACATGTTCTTAGATTTCTGAAAGGCCACTGTATGTCCCATCATGGACTTATGTGTTGCTCATATTATCTGCTTGGTGTTCTGTGCTGTGCTGAGAGCATGCCAATGTTGTTTGGTATATTGTGGGCAGACATCTTTGTTGTATAACATAAAACTGTCTCTGATATCGTTCTCATAGCAGCGTTAATCAATGATGTGGGGACATTTGAGGAAACTGGAGATGAAGCTGTACAAAGGCCTAAAAACATCTACTAGAAGATGAACTAAAATTCATGTTTTTTTATGGTATCACTATAATCTTTTGCAGTGATTTAAAAAGTGTTAGGCGCCAAGGTTAAAAAACGCTCGAGGAGTCAAGCGCTCGCCCGAGCTTAGTGAGCGCTAAAATATAAAAATATATAATATAATTAATAAATATAATTATTTAAATAAAAATATGATATTAAATTAAGAAAATCTTGCAAAATCACAATATCACATTAACAAAAAGTCTCAAAACTCAAAACAATAACAACAATTTCAAATAAATAAAAATTAGTAGTATTAGAATCAAAATAATATATTATTAATCTAATAAATAAAAAATATTGTTACTAGTATACAATTAACAGTATATGTTAATATACTGTTAACAGTATACTATCGAGTCGATGTGAGAAGAGTGAGTAAGAGTAAGATAGTAGCAGCGAGCAACGGCAGCAGGAGCGGCGAGCAACGACAGTAGTGGCGAGTAGCGACGGTGGCAACAGCGACCAGCGATAGTGGCAGCGGAAAGAGGCAGCGACAGCGGAGAAGAAATGCCGACTGCAAAATCGTGAGCAGGGTTAGTGTTGAGAAAGTCGCGAGAGGGATGCTGGGATCTGATATCGGTGCTTTAGTTGGTTCGATCGAACCAACTAAAGCTTCGGGGTCGCCTGGTTTAACCCGAGCGCTCGCCCGAGCCTAGGCGTCGGGCGCTTTGGGCGAGCACCTAGGCGGCGCCTCTTTGAAGCGAACCACCTGGACATGAAGCGAGGCGCTTGGGCCTTGCCTCGCCTTGCCTTGCCCGAGCGCCTATTGAAATCGCTGGTTTTTTTGTTATAAAACATCATTTCTGAGACTATTATGAAATCTAAATTGTGCTGTTTGGATTTTGACTGTGCTTTTCCCCCTGAGACTGTTATGGCCTTGGGATTTATAACATTATATTTATCACCTGCAGCCCCTTTCCTCACGTCATATGCTCGGTACTTGTAAGAATGTATTTTTATATTTGTTTTGAAGAATAACACCTTCTAGAATCATTCTTACTTGCTTAAATTCAAGAGAATTAGGTACACAAATGTCTTGTGTAGTTCAGAATTCAGATTTTGTTGGTCTGATTTGCTCGTGGGGCTATTTGCTCATTTCTTAATTTCACATTCATGTTCTGTGATTTTTTTTAATATTAGTTACATTCCATATATCATATACTATTTGTTCTTGTACAAGTATAATTTAGCTCCAATCTTCATTGATAGGTAAGAAATTTTTAGCTTGGTTCTTTAACGTGTTTTTGAACTTTTGGTTCTTCCTGTTAGTTAAAAGTGTCAGTATTCTTTCCATATGGACAAAGATGCATGCAATTGATTTTTTATGTTTTCACCTATAGACTGTTGAGTACTGACACTTTTATAGCTTATATGTTTATGAAGAAAATGAATTATTTTCCAAAGCCCGCTGAATTGCTGCTAAAAAGGTGATCACCATAGTAAGGACCACAGAGAGTTCTTACTTATAAATCATTGTATGTCTCACTTATGTCAAAGACATGGTTATTCTGAAATCAATAGCCAAATGTTAAAATGCCAGTTGCATGACTGTAACAGTATTCATTTGGTCATGCAGAAGCTGCTCAATCATGCAGCATTTTTCTGAACTCTATAGAGTCTGCGTTACATGATGGCTTGCCAGGGAACTTTATTACTGATAATAAATTACAAGAGATAGTGTGCAAGGCAGTTGAGTTGCTTCCGGAGCTATGGAAACTGGCTGGATTTCCTCATGAAGCCATCTCATCTTACCGAAGGGCCCTACTTGGACACTGGAATCTTGATGATGTTACCATGGCAAAGATACAAAAAGAATTTGCTATCTTTCTTCTTTATGGAGGCTGTGATGCTAGCCCTCCAAACCTTCACTCTCAAATGGATGGTGCATTTATACCTAGGAACAACATGGAAGAGGCAGTTCTTCTGTTAATAATTCTTTTGCGGAAAGTTTCTCTTAAGAGAATTGAGTGGGATTCATCTATCCTCGATCATCTGTCTTTTGCACTATCTATATGTGGGCAGCTTAGTTCTCTGGCCGGTCAGGTAGAAGGGTTATTACCTGGTGTCCTAGGTATGAAAGAACAATACTATACCTTAGCCTTATGTTACTTAGGAGAAAATGATGACCTTACAGCTCTGAATTTGCTGAGAAAGCTATTGAATGCTACAGAGGATCCAGATTGTGTAAAAGCATTGGTACTTGCTTCTAAAGTTTGTGGTGAGAATACTTCTTGTGCAGAGGAAGGTGTTTCCTTTGCACGCAGGGCACTCGCCAACTTGCATGGTTGCTGTGATCAAATTGAAAGTGTAACTAATTGTTTACTTGGTATCTCACTTTCAGCTCAGGCTAGATCTTCTTCCTCTGATTCAGAAAGAGTTTCAAGGCACTCTGAGGCACTTGAGGTGCTTGAAAAAACTGAAAGAACGATCCATGGAAAAGACTGTAAAACCATATTCAATCTCAGCTTAGAACATGCTGAACAAAGAAAGTTGGATGCAGCACTTCGTTATGCCAAACAGCTTCTGAAACTAGAAGCTGGCTCAAATGTAGATGCGTGGATCCTTTTGGCACGAATATTAACTGCCCAGAAGCGGTTTGTTGATGCTGAGACCATTATCAATGCTGCTTTGGAGCAAACAGGAAAGTGGGACCAGGGAGAACTACTGCAAACTAAAGCTAAAATTCAGATTGCAAAGGGACAACTGAAGAATGCTATTGAGACATATACTCATCTTCTTGCCATAATTCAGTTGAGGACTAAGAGTTTTAATTATGGACTAATGTCATTGAAGGTAGTGTATACTTTCTTCGACCTACTCCATGCAAATTTGTCCTTATTGTTCTTGTTGCTGTAGCCTTTCTTCAGCCTAAACTTTATTTTATTCCTGTCTATTAATTTAGTGCCTATTTTCTGTCATGCAGATTTCCCCTTTAGCAATAAGATATTCACTTATTTGCACATAACTATTATATTATCACTAAGTAGGTTTATGACATTAAATGTATTATGTGCCTTTATGTTATCAGCTTCATTTTAATTATCTGGAAATTCATGTGCACTTACTTTTCACATAACTTTTTAACAGGGTGGAAAAAGTGATAGAAGTTTGGAAATCCAGACATGGCATGACCTGGCTAATGTCTACATAAGCATGTCACTGTGGAGGGAGGCTGAAATTTGCCTATCTAATTTAAAGGCCATTTGTCCTTATTCTGCTTTAAGATGGCATGCTACTGGTAGTCAAGATTTTGGACATTAGTTTATAGTTTCTACTATGTTTTCATTTTTCTATAATGATATTGATATGCTTGCTTTTATTTTTAGTGTGTGTTTTCCTTGTACTTTTAGTATGCTGATTTTGATCACACATATAAACCAAGAGTTTCTAAAATATTATGATCTCTTTAGTATTTAGTGGGGAATATGTAACTTAGTATTTGCTGGTTGCTGGATGTTGCATTTGTTGTTTTCTTTAGTTTGTCTTAAGAAATGAGTTACAGAACAGAAACTGGTTAGATTAGAACGTGTTGTGCAGATTAGCTTATTAGAGAATATCGTATGTTATATGGGTTGGGTGGGAATTGCTGTGAACGTATCCATAGAGACAAGTTGTGGAAGATTTGAGTGATTTATCACCTAAATATATCCTCCCATATATACATTGTTCCCTAGTTAATCTAAACAGAAGTAACCAGCAACATAAGTTTACAACAAGAAAATAGTGTTCATGTTTATTTGGTAAGACTGTCACGCAAGAAAGGTTTATATATACATATACATACATATATATGTAAACATGCTCATCATTTGATTGATTAGTTGCCTCAGCTCCTTATTCAATTTGATTATGTTTCGCTTCTTCCTCGGAGTAAGACTATTAGACAATTCCTAATCACGGTCCTTGCGGATCGGATCATTTATATGGGATAAAAAAGAAACTTCATGTATTTGTCATCTTTCTCTTCGAATGATATCTCAATTCTAGTTATTGTTTCATTAGATATCTTACAACTAGAATCTCATCTTTTTCGATCAAGTTCCTCCACCACTGCAAAACTCCGGTTAGATTCAGGCAGGAAAGTAGATTCATATAGGTATTTATAGATTCTGATATAAGTACACTTGTTTGCACAAAAACATGATTTTTTCATCGTGCTGGGAACAGACTTTCCGTGGGAAAAATAGTCCATTAGAACCCAATTGTTATGTCATAGTAGATCCAAACACTTGTCTCGAATTGACTTCAATATCATAATTTCTCTAGTGAATAACTAATAGTTGCTCACTTGCTCTAGTGAATTGCTAAATCAAATAGCTATCTTTCAGAGTTTCACTAAAAACTTGACTGTGGAAGGATATATATATATGAATCACAAAAATACTGTATTACTTATTCACAATGTAATGTACAAATCTGGGATCTATACCATCCCAAAAAATGGGGGAGCATATGTTTAGTGATTTACAAGGGCTAGTAATGTCAATAACTATACTCAAAGAGACCAAGGAATAATAGAGATTCCTCGGACAAAATTACATATGATAATAGCATCAATTGTCACCAAAATGCTGGACAATTTGAGTTCCTAAACCTCACAAAGCCCCATATGCAAGGCTTTGCACTCAGCCATAGTATTTGCAGAAGAGACTTGGCAAGGCCTGTCATCACACCCAAGCACTGAGTTGTCCTTAAATTTGATAATAAAACCTACACCAGCCTGTACATTCTGTGAGACAAAAGAACCATCAATTTCTAGTATACAATCAAAATTAGACTGTTCAGACAAGTCTTCCCCAGCAGCATTTTGTGTTCTCCTCTCAGACTTGTTTCATCTAGTGAAATAATCACTAGCATATCATAAGATCTTGTGCAACAAAGAGGTTGGCTTAGTTTGACGGTTGCTATATTTGGCCTCGTTTTGGAAGAAACCAAAGTCCGGTTTCAATAACAGGGAGAATCCAATCCTTGGAAATTTTATCATCAAGGCTGTGTTTCCCAAATCCATCCCCACCAATCCAGAGGCCATAAAACGAAAGCAGAAACCTAAATGCTGTTGAATTAACAGCCATAACTCGAATGTGACCATACATTCCAATGAAATGTGCTTGGGGGAATCTGAAGAGAGATGACAAAGATGAGAAGGTTCCATCTGGGAATGAGAAGCACAAGATAACCAGCTAGAAGTAGGCAACCTATTCATGTAAGCTTCGATAGGAAGAGCATCATTTCTGGGGCTACTCTCAAATACCAAATAGCCTTCCAGCCAGACCAACACTCCTCTCTATATTATGGCTGATTTGTCAAAGCCCTATAAGCAGCCTTGACAATCAGCACCCCTTCGGGGTTTTCCGACCATCACCATCTGTCGTCATTGGCTAAAGCAAAATGATGAATTCTAAGGATATGTTCCACCACTGAAGAGCCAATGATCATTACACCTGTTCACACTCCATTGACCTCCTGAAAAAAGATCAACCACTTTAGAAATCTACAATATTTCATTCACATTTACAAAAAGTAAATGTGACCAACAGTCATGTTAGTTGTTCCTGCCTCCAATAATAACCTGAAATCCCTCTCTGACATCCTTAAGAAGATTACGGATGATCCTATCAGAACACCTATATATATATATATTAAGAAACAATCTGTAATGTCTGTTTCCTATGGTTATTCTGAGTCTATGAGTTGTAGATGTTGATTTTCATAAGTTTTATCTTTACCTTGTTGGTCATCTGAATGATTATTTAAGAGGTTTCTTAGTTTATCTCACTCTTGTTCTTGTATATATAGGAAATATTTTATTTTAATATATGATGATTTTGTCATTGTTTACTTGAATTACCTTAAAGTTGTCCTTTTTGACTTCACATATGCAAAGACTTAAGTTATGCATCACTAGGTTTTCTTTTCTGGCAAAATTTCTTATACGAATCAATATAATATCATATATATCCCTTAAAAAATGCAAACATCCTGTATATTTGTGCAAAACTTAGAAATCTCTCTCCCTTATATGCCATTGATGGTAGACTTTGTTAAATCCTGTTAGGACCTATTTGCCTCAACATGGGTTGAGGTTGATTGGAATTTATGGCTAGATAACCTCTTAAATGGTTACTAGTGAGATCTAATAGGTCTATTGCTAGGGTGTAGATAAGGAGGTACCTTTAGATTTGTTAGATACATAGGATACTAGCATTTTTGTGTCTAGGATACTCTGGCACATTGCATGGGAACACCAGAAGATTTCCCTTCTTTTTCAGTTGGATCATGCAATGATATAAATTCTGTGCTGATTTTTGTAATTTTACAGAAGAGGATTTTCTTTGTGGGAATTATGGAACATGTTAACTACCAAGAATATTGAAGACCTTTTTTTCATTTTTTAATCAACCCAAACTTTTTGGAAATTAGCATTTTATAATGTAGATATGAATCCTTGACATCTCTTGCTAGGCTCCTTTTAGGTCTTTTCTTGTGCAATTTCTCACCCCTTTGTTAGCTCACCTTGCTCTTCGGTCCTCCCTATCCTGTTCCTTTTTTTTTTTTTGGGCCATCCTTCATGGATGAAGATGGTGATGATGATTCCATGTTTATTTTTGGGGTTTTTGCAATTAATTTGCATTGTCTGGACTTGTAATACATGTAATATGAGACTTGTCAAACATATTCACATATTCTCTCTATTGAAGCTCATCCCTTTGATGTGTCTGAAAATTTTATCAACTGCTGGTTGATATATCAGAAGTTTATTGATCTGTTATGTCAACCGAGATTTATCTAAAGTAGCTATCTTAGCATCATGAGGAAACATTGAAGACTTTGCTTTATCACTGATTTTTGTTATTTTCTTCAATTGGTTAGTTGCCTGTTTGAATTTTATTAAGAATTTTAGAGCCACTGTCTACATATGTGGAATTGATATTAATTTTCACTCTCTATCTAGACATGTGCAAACTATCCACTCTGTTTTATTTTTCTCCACACTTTGTTACCTTCTCAACATTAGTGTTAAATGTCAAATACAATTGCTAATGTTTCAGGACAGCTATATGAAGCAAAAGGTCTCCTTCAAGAAGCTCTAGGGGCATATGCTAAAGCATTGGATATAGAGCCAGCCCATGTCCCAAGCTTGGTCTCAAGAGCAATTGTTCTTAGACATCTTGGTGATTGGTCATTGGATGTCATTAGGAGCTTATTGACTGATGCACTTCGGCTGGACCGGACTAACCATATTGCTTGGTTTAATCTAGGTTTAATTTATAAAGCTGAAGGTGCCAGATCAGCACTTGAGGCTGCTGAGTGTTTTCAGACTGCTGCTTTTCTTAAAGAGACTGCACCGGTTGAACCCTTCAGATGAGGTTTTTTGGAGTAATCAACTCTCTGAGCTATTTTATAAACCTTCATGGATATGTTTGTTTTCTGCAGTATATAGGATATGCCGTCTGTATTGTAGTTTACTGAAAATTGCATCTTATAAGATCATTCGGAGTATTACTTGAATCAAGAACTCAGCCTTCATAGTTCATAGATGGTAAATAAACAGAACGAGATTTTCTTATTGCAATTAATCTTAAATAGCAGCATGATTAGTCTGAAGGTGACAATTATTCTTTCTTGAAAGTTGAAACTGTGGAGAATTTTCCTGGAAATTTGAAATGCAAAAAAAAAAAATTTAGCCAAGAAGCAGAACATCAGGGGCTCATTTATTTGTATTTGGTGCATCCAATAATGAATATCTGATGAACATATGAAAATCACTGGCAGAGCTAATGCTGGTCAACTATGTGACGTTCCATTCCCAACTCATTCCTTTATCAACTGTAGCACATAAATGAAAAAGAGACACCAATATGCCATTGCAGCAGTACATGTAATCATCTAAAGGAAGTTGTCCCCTTTCATAGCATTACTGTTATAGAACATCTTTCTGAGGAAGTTGGATTTTTTTGCTGAAATTCTAAATGTTATACCAGAAATTTGGGTTGAGACTCTACATTCTTTTCTTATGCACACAAGTAAATATTTTTTCTTCTCGCTTCATGAAATGGTCAACCTTTTACTGTTCCACGTTTGATTCATTGATGTCCACATGCATCTTATGGTATGAATCTGTTATGTGGAGTTGTCAAGTTGCATCAACTTTCCCTAGTTCTAGTCTTTGGTTTTAGAAATATTGTCCTATCATGCATTTTTTCATGTAAAAATGTGGCATAAAAGTAATGTACTCAGCTGTAACCCTTTGATCATCAATATATTATTACTCAGATTGATGACCAACATCCTTGTGTGCTTGACACATGAACTGTCAATCACAATCAGGTTATCATTTTAGTGGACCAGTTAAGATTATTAAAATGCCTGAAAAAATAAACATTCAAGAACTGTTTTTTTTGCATGCTTTGTTACTGGCTTACCTAAGAAGCAAAAACTTGGCACTTGGATGAGAGCTACCCAGGTTGAATCATGAACTTTCAGAAATTTGACTGAATTTTCCAAGTATTTATGAAGCTTACCTCTAATTTTGAAGTTAAAAAGGCTCTTGCAGCAGCTAGGGCTCAAATGATGTTATTATTTACTATATTGTAACTGATGTGAAGTTTAGTGCATGAATCTTTGTTATATTAAAATCTGGTACGGCGCTTACATTAAGTCCAAACCATTGATTATTTCCTACAACACCCACAAAATTCTTCCTGCACAAACAATTTTTTTTTCTGCCAAATGAACTTTTCGTGTAACTAGCTTAAGTCCATACCACTGATTATTTCCAAAATTGTTCAGCTTGCACACACTACCTCTTGGAAATCCTTTTACAGTTTTTTGTTTTCTGGAAAAAGTTAGCTTGAATTTGAAAATTAGTTACTATTAGTCATGATGGTGATGGTATTACTATCTCTTGTTTGCTGGCTATATGCTAACCTCTCTCCAACTTGAATTTTCACTAATGTAAGTGGTCTATTGAAATGAGTTTCTGCTGTTGACATATGCCTAATCATTTCAAGCATACAGATCTTCTATAATACTTTTGGATTGCTCTAGTTTGTTGATTCAATATTTGGGTCTACTAATAAAGCTTATAGCGATAAGGATCATGAGAATTTGGGTCATATAAAAACATATTCCCACAAACTTGTTTGTGATTGCAAATTTCTTCTCTTGCCTATTCTTCTAAGTGGGTTTACATGATCGTTTGCTCCTGAATTTATAGTCTTTGCATGAAGTTAGATAAAAACAAGGATTGCAATTTTGCTTCATATGGTACAGTAAAGGCGGTACGTGTTGGTCTAGCCAGCGACTGGCACATGGACCACTTCGGGCAAAACACAGGAGGTGGGGGTGTACCACCTGGTATCGTTATTGACATTTTTCGGTCAGTAACAGTTGTATCTCGACCAATACACATCAAGGGTCAGGATTTGTCATGGTCCAATGGTCAATTTGACTGTTGGACCTCAATTTTGGCTTGGTTCAAAGGTTTAAAAGCTTCCTCACTCCCCTCTTTCACTCCCTCTCGCTCACACAAGTTTCCCCCTCTCTTTCACACTCACTCTTTCGTACTCTCTTAATTGAGCTTCCTAATCATTGATTAGAGGCTTAGAGCTTCAATTGGAGGGATTAAAGTGTTCGAACTTGTCATTTGGTGGAAGATCCATCCTGTATGTTTCAATACGTAATCTAACATTGCTCGTATCTTTGTAGATGATTCAACATCGAAGAAACGGAAAGCATGCTACAAAGTTGCTTCTCAACATCAAGAAAAGATAAATTCGCTATCTAAACCTTATTTCCGCTCTATTTTTATTGAAATCTAATTTTAGTTGCATTAAATTTTATTTAAAAGGCTTAAAAAAGGGTTTTCTCTTTTCCAAGCATTCAAACATTTTTTATGGTTGTTTGGGTTTGTCAGTACATACCGGCATATGATATGTTGGTAATGACCGGTACATACCAGTCCAGCTATTGACCGGCACCACCGGTCGGACCAAGATGTCAAACCTTGGATAAAAGAGTAATACATTGGTTGGTCTATGGACATTGTTAATAACAGAAACTTGGTGCCTATGAGCTGAATGTTCTCTTTGTTTTGGCGCATGAATTCTGTCAAATATGTTGTGGAAATATGCATTATAACTTGGGAGCATGCAAGCTTAAAATTTATTCCTTATGAAATACATAAAGGCAAGAGGAGATCATCTATAATTCCTTGTCAATGCTGCTTTCAGTACTATGTACACATTGTCTAGGTTTGAGAAGAGAAGTTGACCAAAAACACAAACCACTTGTCCAAACATGCATTTGTAGGGTGTGGTTTAATGGGGCAACTGGCTAGTGGCATCATCCGTCAACTTAAGCTTTGCAAAGGCTCTGGGGGGTGGAATGGAGATATGGTGTTCACTGTAATCTAATACTTCTGGTGGTTTTTATCATCTTTAAGAGTTGCTAATTGCCATGAACTCTGTATGCAATTACAATATTCTGGAGTGGAGTGTGAGACAAATTCTATACACTTCCAAGGTAAGAGATCTTTTTAGCATACTCAATATTTAGTATTTGTTCTTATCTGAATCTTGTGCTTTACAAGTGTGAAACTTTAAGCTAAATTTTGTTCCATTAAACATGGATTTTATCTCGTTGATCTATGTTTTGATTTAACATAGATGTTAAGATGTATCAATATCTCAGTTTTCTTTTATGAAAGATGGCATAGTTCGGTTGCAATTCTCTACTGCATGGTTACAAGAAAATATATTAGTTGCTAGTACTGTATTTGTAATATCCTTTATTTTTAAATTCTTTATGATATCCATGATTTTTTTTTATTTTAATGTGAAAATTCATTTAATAATTTTTTGTATTAAATAATTTTATATTGAAAGTTTCAATCCTAGAATTTGAATGTGATTTGTGAACGTTTTATGTTATGTTAGTGGAGAAAAAAAAATCCTACTTAAAATAGGTTCACACTTCAATGTTATTATTCTCTGAATGTTATTTTGGGGATGTGACATTATTCAAGTTTCACATGTTGATCAGATTAGTATATTCCTAAACTGGTAGTTGTTTGTTCCACCTAGAATTGATTGGATTAGTATATTCTAACAGGTATTTATCTGTTCGACCAAGAATTGGTACTGAACCATAGAGCTCAGTACTGATTGAAAGGAATTGAATACCAGATTGACCTGTATGTACTGGCTCGTATTTAGTATACTGGCTTGACCAAGTCCTGGTATCAAAACGTATAGCTGGACATTGCTATATATATGATTTATTTATATTTTTTATTGTCTTATTTGAAAATATGAAGCAGCATAGGTTGGTATATCACCTCTTACCAGTCGGATAGATCTCAAAACTGGCACAATCATTGCTGCTGGTGGTACAGTATAATTATACTAGTTTCATACTGCTTTGACGAGGTATTGAAACTGATACTGGACCAGGATTTTGAACCTTGCTATCATTTAAATATTGAGGCTTGTGCTAGAATTAGTTCTGTTTTAATTGAGGCACAGGAAAAAAAAGAAAGGAAATGAATTGAGGTGTGCCATCAATGCTCCTTATAGATGACTTACCCTGAACCATGGTTTTTATTTTTAGATGGATTTGGTAAGTTTGAACACTGCCAAAATGTTCTGAGATGGTATTTAGGTACGAGTCCTTGCTGTGTCATCAGACACAACTTCATTTGTCTCAGCCAGCTGTCAAGACACCTACTGTAGAGGTTTAACCGTGATATCCAACAACCCCATGCTGTAGAGTTCAGGTTGTGCACTCTGTTTTGGCATGTTACGGGCATGAGCTTGTCCGTGGAAAAGTAAAACCAAGTTTTCAAGCAGGAACACCTGCTGTTGGCATTCTCGCAAGGAAATGCTGCCACACTGGAAATGCTCTAGGCAGGACATCTTTGCTGGATGTAGCTTTCTTCAAAAAAAGGATGGGATAAGTCTGGAAGTCTCTAACGTTTGCTTAAAATTTCAACTATGGTCTTGCATAGAAGTAGAAAACAACCAAGTATCATCATGGAGGGACCAATAAGACAAGATTTTAATGTACCTTTCACATCACATTTATTTGATGAACACAATTTAAACAGTAAAAATACTTGTATATGTTCTTCAATCCAAAAAGAGAACAAGTTATTTGAAGAACATAATTAATTCCAACATCCATAGGTGCCTTTAGAGACATTCGAAGAGGTCTATTAAGACCTAAGAGATTATATCTTGTCCCATGTTCTATTAACAAAGCTTATTCAGGAGATTGCTCCTTGTTCCATATTCCATTGAGAAGATCTATTTATGGGCACTTCATAGTTATTTTGATCGACAGTCCTAATGATGCCTTCAGTTACTTTAATAAGAACATTGCCATTTGGGTGTTCTAATTCAACCCTTTAATATTTTTAAGCGGTATGTCACCTTTTGTAGAACTTTTGTGGAGCTTATGCGTGATTCCCGCACACGAGGTGTGTGAGATACCACATCAACCCAAACTTTCAACGGTGATTCAGCCCATCTAATTTATTTCTTTTCCATTTCATGTGATGTTTTTGAACTGCTTTGTAATTTCTACAACAGATTACTTAATGCAGTTTTCTTTATTGCCTTGATCAGGAGTTTTACATGTTATTAATTGTACATGTTGTCAACTAACCTTCTAAACATGTCTTTCATTCTATGTTAGTAAATTTTAGATCATCTTCTCTTGTTTAGTGTATCCTATGCTCCCTTTAGTGTATGCTATCTTTCTTTGAGTAATTTTCAGGTCCCGATATTGTCACTATTGAAGTCTTAAATTTAGGAGGCATGTTGTGTCACATTCAACAAATATCCTGTGCTTGATATCTGTCTTCATTTTCTAATTTAGGGTTTGAGTTTGAAATACATCACCAGAAGTTTTGCTTCAAGATTTTCGTTGTTTTGTTGATTTGTCCGATAGCCAGCTATGCTTTATTTTATATTCCTAATCGACAAGCATCATGCATCAGGATCACTAATTCTCTGTTTGATTTTGGAACTTGTAAGGATTGTTGCCTTCACCTCGATTGCAAATCAATCCAGAATCTTGACATGAGCAACCACATAGGCTTTAGAAGAATCTGATCGGAATAACATATGCCCCATTGAGATCTTGAAGCCTTATTATGTGGTTGATGAATGTCCTTGGACGAATGCCAAGAGGTGATGTCAGTTTTGAATTAACATGCATTCCTGTACAGTTGAATGTAGTGTGCCTAAGGTAAATATGCGGAAGGATATAGTTGGTATCGATGACAATTAGGCCTGTCAACAAGGAAAAACGAGGAAGATATCATGAATGAAAAGCATTTACCCAAAGGGGGTGGGTGATACATCAGCATCTACATTCTCCAAGAATGAAAAGCATGGTGGGGAAAACGTTGACGACAACAGATGGAAAAAGATCGGTCGGTATGTTTCTCCTTGATCTGATTCAATGAAGTTATGCTTTAAATGTTGGGTTGTAACACATCTTTGGGACATGATAATGTTCCGATTGGCTCAGAACCTGCCAATGCTGCTAGATTGGTTTCCATGCTGGTCTTCTGATTGAATAACTGCAGATGAAAACAATGTTATCCTGAATGTTTGTTGCAAAATGCAATATGGCTTATGAATGAAGCCTATGTCAAGTAAGATTCAGCTTTTTCCATTTGATTCTATGGTCTGGCTCTTATCTTTCTTGTTCTCATTTTTTTATGCCTCCCTTTCTTTTCCTGCTGCAATGTTCATACCAATTATGAGAAATTTGGGATATTCACGTTTTCCAACTCATGCCCAAAGTAAAAGTTACGGTTTCTCGATCCCAAAGAAAAAGTTCCAACCATATATCTACAGAGAACACAGTGTGTTCTCTTGGATGATGTTATATAAGGTTCAACATATCCCAAAGAAAAAGCTTCCAACGATCTTGGATGATGTTATATAAGTTTGTTATACAAATGATGCTGGCCCCAGAAATCAATTTGCCTCTGCACCTGCACAAATTGTCCATCTGCCACCGTCGTTGTGTTGTATTTTCCCAAAGCTTCGCGTGCTTAAGAACGAACAGATGCAAAGACAATTCAAGAACGAACAGAGTGCACACACCCTTCCATTTACAGCTGTGTGGATTTAACTTAAGCCAGACAATACAACAAAGCATGAGAATCTCCAACAAGGTTTGAGGCATATTTCCTCGGTGACGGACGAAGGGTTGCTCTCTCCACCTGCACAAATTGTCCATTTGCCACCGTCGTCGTGTTATGTTTTCCCAAAGCTTCGCATGCTTAAGAACGAACAGATGCAAAGACAATTCAAGAACGAACAGAGTACTCACACCCTTCCATTTTCAGCTGTGTGAAAACTTAGATTTAACTTAAGCCAGACAATACAACAAAGCATGAGAATCTCCAACAAGGTTTGAGGCAATGAATCAGTCCAAAGTACAAAGGCCACTTCCCATCACTCCATTTAATTGGAACCTCATCAGTGTGATCTGGTGACAAGTCACATATACGTAACTACAATGAATTTAACTACTCGGAATACTATAATCTAATTATGACCACATGAGGTATGATTAATATCATCCTCCTTAAACCTCCATACCAAAGTCTACTGAAAACAACTCAAAACGGCCAACGCCACAGCCACATTCATCTATGAAATCGTGCCAGATACATATCATGTGGGAAAAAGCCAGCTGTCACAGTCTGTTCACCGTAACTCCGGCCGTGCAAACAGTGTGCTGCCATGCAAGTAGCTTCTGTCCTTAGAAACTCCACAAAAACACTGCCTGGTTCAAACAAACTGACATCAAAATCCTGGTGATCCTCTTTGTCACTAGTAGCTTCTTTGTCAATTCCCGTAGGGTATGTGGACAGGTGCTCATCATCTTCTTTGGTTAACTCTGCTTCCTTGGCAGACGAAGTCTGTAAGCAAGTATTTTCTGTCGATGCTGGATCGACGTCTGAGGTTAATTCTGCTTTTTCGGCAGGGACACTACTCAAATCAGCATTTTGTTCCACCTCGGCAGCATCCTCACCTAGCTTCGGTGTTTCAGAAAACAAACCAATTTCAGCACCAATTTCTACAATCACATCCTTTTCAGTCTCCATTGGTTGGTCAGCTGCGACATCACCAATCTGTTGGGCATCTTTCGAAGTAGTTGAGCCATCTATTTCACCAAAGACAATATTCTCCTCGATTTCTTTCAGAGGCATATTGTTATTATTTTGTCTCTCTTCAACATCATTCCTGACATCTCCAGGCCTTTCAGCATCTTTATGAGGTGCCATATCTACATCTTGCTTGCTATCATTACTTGGACATTCCATGCTAGATTCTGCCTTGACCAAATACCCATTAGGATATGTTCCAAGATTGCTGATATATCTTATAATATTGACTGCTTTAACAGTTCCAAACCTGTTGATTTAAATCAAAAAGAACTCTTGTGATGCTTTTAAAAGCATAGAGATTTTAGAATAATGATTTATATGGCAACAAACGCACCTTGTACATTCCAATCGTATATCTTCTATAACTTCCTCCAATTCAGATTCTGATAGCAGCAAAAACTCCTCTTTGTTGAACTTTCAAGGATTAAAAGGAAGATTGTCAGTTATTAAAGGAAACTAAGATAATAGCAAGTATATCGTAATGCTCATGTCACCAAAATATCTCTTTTTGTTTATGGTTTACAACCAAAATTGATTTGGTATAGCATACCACATTTTTAAGCTGAAGGACTTTTGTTGATGGCACGAGTAGTGACTTGGCATGCACAGGAATACCATAACATGAAACAATTTCAGCGTTCTCCTGAGAACCAAGACGGTTAGCAGGTCAACTAAAATTCCATCAGTTCAAACAAGAAATTCATAACAGATTGCTGAAAGTAACATAGCCCCACCTGGGCATCAGGAAGAGTTTGAACTGCAGTTAGAACACGCCCACCAAGCTTCATCCCATTCAGTCCAGCACATGCCTTTGAAGTAATCGAATGATCCACATACTGTCACATCAAATTACAGCATCACTAGCTGAATACCATACATGTCAACAGCATAATACCAGGAAAGTTCAAGCAGCTAATGCAAGAATTGGGAATTTTTTATACCTCTAAGAAGGCACATGGTCCATTAAGTTCTTTGTTAAATTCAAAGTGGAAAGCTTTTAGAGTCCCAAATGCACCAACAATCTCCATAAGCTGAAAGAACAGCAATCAACAATCAACTAGATCGGCACTGGTTGTCATTTATTCCATCAACCAGTGGGAAAGGATGTTGGACATCCATAAAGATTATGTTTTTTAATTCTCTTAAAAGTGATCTTTGAAAACTTACCATATTAGATGAGATAGCCTCAGAAATTCCTCCAATGAAAATCTGCAATCACAAAAAAGCATTACCGGACATTTCGATGTTAGCACGTTTGAAAAATTCAGACCAGATTTTGAAGTTTCATCCAATACTTTTGAATGTCAAAAGTCGAAATGCAGTAGATTTCAAATGCAATCAACTAGTTCACATGGCCTTGGCCAAAATCTGGTCAAAATTCAATACAGAAGGTGTACTATATAATCACTGAAGATGGGAGGCCTTTCATTCTCCTCTGGTCAACTAGAAAGTCCCAGGTAAAGAATAACAAATCTAGGCTCTGAAAGTAATTTCTTTATATACAACACATTTTTTACAATCCTTGACTTTCAAACTTTGAGACTTGGAAACTTAAGATTAGTTTCATAAATTCAGCTTTTTAGATAAGATTTTTGAGAATTTAATAAGATTTTACAGGAAATCAACAAAGAGGGTTGGAATTTTTAGCTTGACTTGGCAAGTTTTAAGCAGATATCTGACAAACATAAGTTGTATTTTCTAGCAAGGGTTTAAGTTTAAGATCTTATATAGCATTTAGATAAGGAATTTGTGGAAGTTTATGTATATTAGGCTTTAAATACTCATGAAAATGTTTTAAAATACTTTTCAACACAACAATCAATCCTTTCAATTTTTCCAACTTCCATTCACACTGGACTGGACCACCCGAAAAGGGCTGGCCCCTGTGCCAGTTCGCAATGGGATCAGTGAAGAGCACCCCATACAGACTGGTCCAAACAGTATTTAAAACTATGCTCCAAAAAGATGACAGAATTGAGATCACAAGAAAACTGAGTTTGATCAAACCATGTCTGTTCTTCACTTGCTACAATAAGATCTTATAAGATGGTTTGCTGGTTATTCCTAAAATATCCAACTGGCATAATGAATGCAGAATAATCTTTTAAGAAGTGAAGAAATCAAGTGTTATAATATTTAGGATGGCTACTTTCTTTAATGCAGAGTAATCTTTTAAGTGAAGAAATCAAGTGTTATAATATTTAGCATGGCTACTTTCTTTGATGGTACTGGTTGGTAAAGATGGGTATTTATCAGTCTGACAGCCTACCAATACGTGAACCAGGCAATTTCATTTGGTCCCATCAGAGAGTTTATTGCCTGATAAGCCTGTCACCTCCTCTTTCTTTTTTTCTTCTTTCTGGTCTGAACAACAAGTACCGAGTGCCAGTATGCTGACCTGCACTGATACCATACCAATCCAACTAATTATCGGTGGTAGTGTTGGACCCAGATTCTAATTCGTGGTCTTTTGAATTGTGCATACAAGTTAGACTGATCACTAAGAGAAAAACTTTATTTGCCTCAAAGAAATTACCTTAACAAATTATAAATTCATAAGGTCTTGATGGTCTCAACAACCCCCTCATTTTTTTCTACGTTACCATGCAATGCTACAGATTTCAAGCTACGACAACTGACCAAAGGCAAGTGAATCAGTCATCGATCATTATATATCCATTAACAATAAGAACATGAAGCTAATAGAAAAACAATATGCCTCTAGACTGGTACCTTATGGGATGAATCCTTCACAAAATCGTCTACTACCTTAAGCTCTTCCTTTGGTTTCTCTGTTGCAACAGTCTGCATGAAAATAAAAAGTCTGAAAAACTTGGACAGGGTCATCAACCATAATACACCCCAGAAAGCATCCTCTATCCAAACAAGTTCTTACAAGAATCATGAATAAAAATACTACAAACACAATCTGGAAAAACTGCATAATAGATATATATGCAGTGCGCATACATACATTAACCAACAAGAAATTGGCAGGATACTCGATGGTTCGATGATAGCAAAATTAGATACTCATTATGGGTACAAAGTTTACAAATGAAGAAAAGACAATCAGAAAACAGCATTTCCATGGATGAAATGACATTAACTAGAGATGTAGGAGACAAACAAATTGACATCACAGTTGAACACAGTCATATATCATTGTGTATTGAATGGTACCAGAATCATATACCAGCTGCTAAATACCAACATGTTAAATAACTTTTTAAAGTGTACTGGGGCATACCAAACCAAACCAGTCAGTATATACTAGTCTGATAAGGTTCCAGTATAGTTATTATTACTCGTACCTAAATCCATAAACAAACCTATCATATTCCCATCATAGACAGTGATGGATGACACTAATCACAAAAGTGCACAAGCAGAAAATAAGAACCTGGGTTTGCTTGTTGATACCAGATAAATTGTTGATAACAGTACATTAAAATGAGATATGAGAATAACAGTAAATGTTTCCATTTCTATCGGTAGAAAATTTGTCGCACATGAAACCACTTGTAAGAGCTAAGAAGATTTAACACACACACTATAGATAAAATAATAAAATTTAAACATGACAATTAGTACTTACTACAATTACATAAGATACAAAAGGATGGACAAAACTACCCATGATGCAGGAATGGAAATGCAAAACTGAGGATTAGTTTCAGATATTGGATAAATGGCAACCATACATGAACATGTTATATGACATCAACATTGATGTGACCACTTTTTTTTACTTTGTAACACATGAATATATCTATAAGAGTAAAGAAAGAAAAATTGACATACAAGCTAGTTAAGTGGACATGTTCATTTAAAGTAGAAAAGAATAAATAGTGACAAGACAAATAATTCGCTAACTGGAAACGATTAGATATCCTGCACATCTTAATGCACAACAAACAGAAAAAATTTAAAATGCTGGCATGAATCTATGTGGTACGCTAACCGGAAACAATTAGATATCCTGCACATCTTAATGCACAACAAACAGAAAAAAATTAAAATGCTGGTGCGAGTCTAGGATCCCACATAGCCATCTAAAACTGGTCAACACTTGTTCCACCAGTGTCAACCACCCTTTCCCCTCCATCACCAATATAGCATTATTGTCGAGATTTTTAAATATCTTAGGTTCAGAAAACTAAGTTAAGATAAAAGAAATGTCTCGCTTCAATAGAGGATAAAATGAAAGAGAATAGTCTAAGTTGGCATAGACATATGCTTAGGAGACCTACGGATGCGATAGTTGGAAGTGATGAAATGATTACCGTTAGTGGTACAAGATAGAGGAAGACCTAAGAAAAACTATAAATAATGATTTAAATCCTCTTAACTTAACTAAATATATAATTTTTTACACATTTCGATAGCGGCAAAAAATCCACAGCCAACATAAAATAAATGACTTATGGCTTTGTTGTTATTGTTGTTGTAGGTTTAGAAAACCAAGTTCTTTCTCTACCCCTCTCATCATAAATGATGTAACTTGCATTTATATTAGCTCTAAGAATCATTCAGTTTAGACCTTAGTAATATCCAACTTGATGGAACTTTCTTCCAAGCCTAACCCTAGAAAGGTTCTCATATATATCAAATGGAAATGCCAAGTTATTAGTTTTCATAGGCTTTTCTTCGGCTCTAGCAAGGAAGCCAAATACAGATGGGGAAATGCTCAAGAAGGCATAGATATAAGATGAGCTGAGTAAAAGTGGTTGCTTAAAAGCCTAAGTTAATAAGTTGGTCTTCTCAACTTCAGCATTTCAACAATCCTATTATTGAATATTGTCC
The DNA here is from genome assembly GCA_001649415.1 of Musa itinerans. Classification (NCBI taxonomy): domain Eukaryota; kingdom Viridiplantae; phylum Streptophyta; class Magnoliopsida; order Zingiberales; family Musaceae; genus Musa; species Musa itinerans. The sequence goes on from LVTN01001519.1 coordinate 58,604, forward strand.
ACTAAATGGATTTCTTTACTAAATAGACTGGAAATCCAACAAAGGGTGGTGTTCTTCTAAAGATGGGTAAGCAACTGGAAGAGGTATTTGCCTATGAGTCAGATGCACCACTTAACCAGATTCCTCCTGTGATAAAACTAAAAATATTTCTTTGAAGTAGTTCGACATGACCAAGTATCAAGTTTTTCTTTCTTTTTATGGGGCAGTAAGTGGGAGTGGCGAAGGTGAGATTCTATCCCAGGATCTTGCTATCAACAACTAAGATCCTCATCAGCTAAGCAATTGGCATGTTTGAGTATGACCTCTCAAATCTTACCAATGCCTAAGTGAACAACTGATAACAAGGATTGCCACTTCTTGGCACAGAGGCACTACCTAACCTTTCTGCAAGATACATAACACACCTTCATGCCAAGATACATGACGTACATGGCAAAAAGGTTTTGCGATGTGATGGCAAAGTTAGGCAGGTGCAGGCCCATGCCCAATAGCATCAGTCCTTAACTGACAGAATATATGAAAATCGTTGTGCAGTCATTAACAAACAATAGTTCAAGATATCCTTCAAAAGATGAGTGTTGATGCAGTAAGCATAACCAACACACAATAAGAATAAAGAAGAATAAGATATGGAACAATGTCACGGCCAAAAAATCTGCATGGTTTCACATGTCATTCAAGGAAAGTACAATAATTTTCTGATAATCCACTTAAAAGAAATATGATGCATTAACTGATTGTGCTAAAGCAATGAACTAAAGTAAGCAACTTAGATATCTATTTCAGAATTAAATTATTTAATTCTCATTTTAGCATCAACAATAAGGATCAAATGGTAAAAACTTCAAAAACCTACAGGACATACAAGAAACGATAATTAAAGAACCACTAATAAAGGTAAGAACACAGCAAAGGACAGAAAATAGGCAAAGATTTATCTTCTATCAGCGCATAATAACTACTGAAACTTGTTCGCTAAAGTCAACAGTAAATATATAAGAGTAATTCTTTGCATTTGAAAAATATTTCTAGAAAAGGTTCAATTAACTGAACTCATGTGACATACAATTTATTAGTGTAGGCAAAACAAATATGGCTCTTGGACTTGCCTCTAGTTAAGTTTCAAAACTACGTCATAATTACAAAAGAAAAATGAAGATATCAAACTTCAATTATTTCCTAAGATGACATATCTAATTGTCATCTAAGAAATTTAGCCACAAATTATTTGTTGAATGCAAAACCTTTACCTAGATTAAAAATTTTGAAAGAAGAATCATGACATCTAGAGAATAAGGAAACTAGGACTTTTAGCTAATTATTTTAGACAAAACCCCCACCTCTATGATCCGTTCCAACGACTGATGAACAATATGGATGCAGTAAAATCGAATGGACAAGCTAGAAAACTTTTTAAAAAATTGCACTGCCCCTCCAGTTCATATCAAAATGACAGAGAACCATCATAAAATATAACACATCTTATTGCAAAATAGACAAATAATATCCTTCATGAACCAGATCTTTGACTTCTCCGATAATGTAACCTCAAGTTGTGCCAAAGTGCCAGCATTCTTGATGATAGTTCAGCTGACATCATTTTGTCAAGTTTGCCATAAATTTAAAGCAAACACCAAAGAATGATTCACCAGGAAGGACTCTACTGAAAGTCAAAATCACCAGAAATCAGTTCCGAGTATAAGCAGTACATCGCTCTACACCTGGAAGTCAGCTTTATAAAGTCCCCGCTTTGTCACGATCATGAATGTGAATTATGATACACCCAATAAAAATACCCTATTTAAAAGAGATTCCAACATGATAGTCAGACAATGTTTCATTGTGGAATATAATTATCATGCCTTATGCAAACCAAAATAGCAAAAGTGAAAAAATAGCTGCTAATAGAAACCTCAAGAGCAATCTTCAGGATCTCAACATAAAAGAAACAGTAAGCTACAACAAAATAAGACATTTACTTCCATAGTTCAAGCAACAGAACATACTACTGTGTGGAAGTTTTCGTAGCACTTTTGTATGTAAGTCCTCAGAGTAACAAGAACAATGAACTTCATATAAAATAATTCAGACACGACCAAGAAGGGTCATTAAATTATAAATCAGAAACTGATTAAAAAATATGTATATTAAAAAGCATATGGATATTCCATATATAAGTTAAAAGATAAAAATGCATGATGGCAGCCAAGCACTCTTCAAGTATTTCAAATAATTCAGACACGACCATCATGTTGGAATATTCATGATGGCAGCCAAGCACTCTTCAAGTATTTCTGGTTATTACAAGAAAAGAAACTGACAGTGCACACATGTCTAGAAAGACAGTTGATGGCAGCATAATACATTAATAAGTAGTCCAAAGAAATAATTTCATGTTTTTTCTTGCCCAAAACGAAATATCAGGTGTTTATTACACAGCGCAACATAGCGGACATAATATGCTCTTAGAATGAAATAACTAGCATTTAAATGCACCAAACTGCATCTAGGAACTACTCAGTATGACCGAATAAATGAACAAACAATACAGAGAGGCCTAGAGAATCATAAAACATTCTCACATGGACAGCTCATTTTAACAGCAACATCAGTTAGGAACTCACAGTTACATCATTAACTAAACATGCCAGAAAAATGAAAATCTGAAAAAAAAAACATGATGGACATTTATAAATATACTAACACTAAGCTGCTGGAACACATCTTCTATGGGCGAAAGGTAAAAGTGGACATCTAATAAAAACAGTATAACAAAAATGAGATGCTTTGTCAGTTAACATTCAAAGAACAAGGAAGTATTTGCCACATGATTGCTTCATTTTAGCTAATAAAAGGATCACTTGAAATATTTAATTGGACCCACCAAGTGGATTTCTGGTCACCAATGTAAATATATACCTTTAGTTATCTGTCATACAGGCATAGTATTGAAAGGATACTTATTAAAAGCAAATAGGATGACTTATGGTTATCAAATTAATTTTTAAGCAGATCTAGGACTTTTTATATCCAAGAATCATCTAGTTTATCTAATTTGGTAGTGGTTACATAAACCACGAGTGATCTGACATTTTCAAGTCATACCAGTTTAGGACTTGTCAGGAATAAGCCTTTCAAACATGTCAAGAGTTGGTATGAACTGTAACATATTAATATGCTAGTAGTCAAAAGACTATTGATTTATGCGTGAATGCTTGATTTGTTCAAGAAGGCTATTTAACCGCATACCAATGTCGCCCTAAGTATCATAATAGCAAACAAATCACATCCATGCAATTGATACAGGAAGATATAGGATGATGCCACCTCACTTGTTATAAACATATGCATCCCTTTATGCCAAAAATCTCTTAACACAATGCAATATAGAGATTGTATACAATACATGAACATTTACTTCACAGTAGGAGCATTTAGATTCTTAGTGTCTGCAGCATATAGGAAATAGCAACAATATTAAACTTCTTGCCCTGGAAAGGAGGATAGAACATGTTGATAATTTATCAATATTTCACTCAACATTTATGGCATCAGTAGATACACTATCAAGCCATAAAAGTAATTCATTTATAAGACTGAAGCATCAAAAGGTGGATAAGAACAAAACTTTATGATGGATGCAACATAAGTTCAAAAGTTATAAACTCATCTTGAACTAGAACATGGTTATCAAGCTTAAATCTTGCAATGATATCATCCAAGTAGATATTTTTATTATACCTTTGCTACATTACCACAATAAATGAACCAATCTCTTCTGAATCTCTAACAAATAGATTGGGTTTTTGGATCTTTAGTTTAGAGAATAATAAGGTCTAACACAAAAGTGAAGTTATCCTGACCACTAAAATGTTGACATTCCACCCTAAAATACCATAGTCTGTCATCCACCCGACAAACATTTACTCAATTCTTACCTCTTCATTTTGCTTATAATTGGCAATCTTGAAAAAATGTATCTATAAGAAAAAAATAAGATTCACCATGATTATTGAGGTCTAGGCAAGACATTATTCTGAGCCCCCCCATACAATCTATAAATTCTATGTACTCAGTATTCTTCACAATAATTGTGTGGACTGTAGTTAACCCATACAAGAAGCTGTAAACAGGAAATGGCAGGGATATGGATAATTAGAAGTCTTACTGCTGTTTCAACAAAATCTTTAGGCCTTCTGATTTTAAGAACAGATCCAGAGATTGATCTTCCATCATATGAAAGGGCAGCAGTAGCATCCTGTGGTGTGAGAAACTCAACAAGAGCCTGACTTTTCTCTTTATTTAACTGCAGAAAAGTAAATATGCAAATAAGACCAATCAACAAATAACTCAACAAACTGAATAGAACATGTGAACAGACAAACTACAGTTCAATCATTCATGTGAAATAAAATTTCCACTTACAATACAGCTGATACATGGACTAGTTCCTTTGATGTGATTAACACTAGATGAGACTAAAAGACTATTAAGAAAATCAACCAGTGTCTTTTCAGATGCAGATGCTGGTAAATTTTCTACACAAAGTCTCCTCATCCGGCGGGTTGCTTGTGTTAACTGCACAGAATCAATAGATGTGCTCATGACTACAGATGCAATCTCTGATGAAGGTGCATGCTGGTGGATTTTGGCAGCTGGTGTGACTGGACTGACTAGAGCTGGCTCAAGCATTTTAGTGGCAGGAGATTTAAAAGTAGCAGGCGGGACTCCAGCACCAGAATTCTTTGCATCAGGAGGAGGTTGATCCCATTTGGCTGACTTTCGTTCTGGGTATGGAATAGTTGGAGATGGAGTCCTAACAGCTGCCTCAGGTTTTCTTTTCCTTGGCGAGTAGCCACCAAGTCCGCTCCCATGTTTTTGGTAATGTTTGTCCCCATCGGAATGCTTCCTCCTTGACTTTTCTTTGAAAGATACAGATGAAGATTCTTCATATTCTCGTCCATGATAGGATCGCTTATGTCCACGAGGTGAGGATGAGACAGACCTGCCTCTTTCTCGTTCACATTCTGGGCTCCTAGACCTTCTCCTTTTTGACTTGAGCTGCTCAAAATAATGCTTGGAACCATCCTTCCTCCTATCATTTCTTTCAGCATATTCAGGGTGTCGTGATTTTCCTAAATCATGCCTCCTCAGACTAGAATAATCAATTTCCAATCTATTCCTTTCATCAGCATAACTGTGCTCCTTTCTTTTCATCTCCCCTCTTGATTTTCTGTCTCTATCTTCATGTCTTGCCTTTTCTGTGGTATATTTTGGTTGTTTCTTTTCAAATTCCTTGGCAGAACTATTTCCCAGCTTGTCACCATTTCTGCTCCTAGGATGATTCTGTTTCTCGTTCATTCTTTCTTTATCCTTGTTACTCCTACTGTAGATTGATTTTGGCTTGTGATCAGCGTAGAGTTCAAGCTTATGTTTATGCATACCTTCTAAATCACCATCCTTCACCTTATATATTTTTTCTTTTGTCTTCTTGGAGCTCTCTTTCATGGTATCTTTGAAATCCTTCATGCCAGCCCTATCAGCATTCAAGCGATCTAAGGTGACTTTTGCATCATCTTTCACAAAGTGTTCCTTAAAACGACTTTCTCTTTCGTTACCATCTGCTGTAAGTTTCTTTTTTCTCCTCAACATAATCTCTTCAAAACTGATAGGTCGTGTGCGGGCAGCAGTGCCTTCAAGATTGATCCCAGGTGCCTCCTTTCTCCTGTTTGTTTTACTCATCTTTACTTCAACATAAGAACAACTACTACACTCAGAATTTAATCAATCCTTCACAGATTATGCAATAATGAGGAGATTTATCTTCTTGTTTCCAATCTTTATCTCTTTCTCTCCAGTTAGTTTCACTAAGAGGATGGTGCAAAAGTAAACAGCATGAGCTCCTCCGATGAACAACAACAAATTCTTTGGAAATCTGCAATACAAATGGTAGCAAAACGGTGGAATAACACAAATGAAGAAAAGCCACATTAATTTACAAGTGAAAAATTCATCAAAATGCAATTATTGAGTATCCACATGATTAAACAATCATAGCCGCTGCAATAAGTTTGGATAACTAACTTTGAGATCACTACTGATGACCAATATTAGGTTTTTCCCAGGACCTAATTTCTAAAGAATCTCACAGCAAATTGTTATTAGTTGCAAGTGACAAATTGCTAGAACGGGTAACTTGTCGCCACAGCCATTACAAATGGCATAACTATTTTCTCAATAATTCCTCCAAGAAAAGAGACTGTTAAGTAATTTAAGCTAGTTATATGCCAGCATCTCCTTCCTCCGAATTTATCCTGTCATGTGGTAATAACATCTTATCCCCTCGCCTATTCAAGGCTAGGGTAAATCAAGCTCGCTCCAAACTATTAAAGATGGAAATTCTCAATCGAACTTATATACAAATAAAACAGAAAGTACCATCGCATAAAAACGTCGACGACCAAAAAATCCTTGCAAAGAGATTAAAAAGAAATTCCGATCTTGAACAGACCTTATTACTGCGCAAAACCTTTCTCCATTGTTGTTGTTAGGAGAACAAAAATCGAAGAGGCAGGACGAGGGAAAGAGCGTTACCAGGCGATTTGGGGCCGGAGGAAAAGATTGCTCTTCGCCAACGAGTGAATACTTCTACGCGAAGGCGAGAAAGAGAGAGAGAGAGGAATGGGGTTTCTTTAGAAGGGGCCTCTCGTGGGTCGACGGTAACCAGTCGCCTCGGGTTTGATCATTTGAGGGGAAGTTAGCTGTCCTCAGACGTGCAAGGTTCGGGGAATAGGCATATTTCATTGTTGGAAGGAGTGGGGGCCATACACGAAATTTCTCTGAAGGGAATTGACTTCCGTATGTGTGCAGTTTCCTGTCGAAAAGGAACAGCTAAGGGTGATCGAGGCTGGGCTTTAGGGTTTGGTTATGATTGGGCTCATGTTAACGAAACGACGGTCAAGAATGTACCGCAGCCCACAAGCCGACACGGCCCAACTTTATGGTCCGCAGAATATAACTAAAACATTTTATTTTAGTAAGCCACATAGTAAGCGAATAAAAAATTTGAGTCGTCGATCAATAAGGATTTGATGGGTTCAGTATCCTTAATTTGAACCCATTATGAATCGATGATTTAGACTTAGTATGGGAATGGTGAACTATCAATGGATGAGGTTAGATCACAACGTAGAGCCCCGCTACAAGTCCCATACTAAAATTAGTCAAAGTAGAGTGTGTGTATGTAGAGCCTCAAGTTGGAACAACTTGATATGTACCATCAGTATCTATCATGAACTAGTTATGATAGATAATAAACATAAATTGCAGAGAGTACCAGGAGTCATATTACAGATGGAGCACCACATTAAAGAACCATGCCAATGACAAAACAGAGCATCTCATGAGCGACATCAAGCTGTTCTCAGTTCCGAGGAAGCCGAATCAGGAATGACCGAGTACAATCTTACAGTAGAATAATACCAGCACAAATAGAATTTATTCTGAAGTCAATGTCTTTTAGAATTTGCATAAAGAGACCATATCAAGCTGCCTTCTCAGTTTTAGTTCTACTCCCTCACCACCGATTACAGTATTGCAATTGGGTGATCGCATTGCAAGCATTATTGTGAAAGAAAGTCGACTTCTTTTAAATTATGCATATACAGCACTTGAAAATATGGTACACACTTCTCAATGTTTCAACTTGGAAACCATGTGCTCCGATTTCTGTAAAAAAAAAAAAAAGATATCAGTTATAATCAGCTAAGATATAAATGAATATGTCTATAAATTGTGAAGAACATTCTCTTTCTTTGACTGTGTTGACTTTGATATGTATGTTTTATAGTCAAAGTCAACAAGATCAAAGAAAGAGAATGTTCTCCACAATTTATAGACATATCCAGTAGAAACCACATAAATGCATTTATTTAGTTGCGCCACATTTATCTACATGCTACTAGCTCAGAACTTGATATTTCCAAACATTTATCATAAGTATTTATATGCGGCAGCAGCAGCATATAGGAATGAGTAAATATATGTTTATAAGCCTTTTTATCATTAAATCGGTCAAATGATGAAAACTGATTAATAGGTATGTCGTCGGTACCTATTAAAAGACAAAACTCATGAGAGAAATACTCGTATTGGAAAGTCAGATGTGAGACAATGCTCCGATGCTTCCCTTTGAAACAAGGGGAAATATTATTCTGGACTACCCACAAGCAGACGTTTCGCAGAAACCCTTCTACCTTTGAATTATAAGGTAAAATGCAAACTCTAGTTTAATCCACATGGAGATACCCACAGGAGACATCTGGCTGATAAGCAAATGTATTGATAAAAGAAACTGCAAACTTGGGGAGATGCATGAAAACATCTAACCTGCTCACTGAAAGGCAGATACTTGCCATCAAAAGTAACAACCACTCTGTCTTTTCCATCAACACCCTTGACTTTGTCAACTGAACAATAGAAGTCTATAGCTGACATACTGAAATGTAAAAGATATTTGTTATGCAGAAAGAAAACATTACTACAAACACTTGAGGAGAAAATAACACAAGGAAACAAAAGAACAAAAATCTTTGGAGAATATGAAATGAAAAGAAAGGAATCAGAATCTTCATTAATCCAATCCAAACCTACTATCAAGTATCAACGTCTACGCAACTCAATTATAACCTGGAAATTTCAAGTCATTATGGTGTGGCGTTGCATTAGTTTAATTCTGATAAAAGAGCTTCTTGTTTAGTTGCCTCCTGAGGAGAAACTGCTATTTCCTCCTAAGTAAATCAGATACAGCCGAGTGGAAATCATAAATAGAGAGGAAATATACAAAACCATTTCCTCCTGAAAAATCATAAACCTGAAGTTGAAGTTCTCTAATAAATTCTAATACGACTTGTTGAGTTAAAATTTTGGAATATGGAGTATGCACTCTATTCATTTGAAGTAATGGTTAGAGTTAGCCCATCTAACTTACCAAATAATATGTGGAGAAGACACAGCTCAATAGAGGATAGGATATCCATCATGCAGTTTTAAATTTTAAGTAGAAGTTTTTGGTAATTATGTGCATTATATAGACTAATTAAATCCTTAAATATCAACAGGGTTCATGGTTTAGGGTTTTTCCTGTTCAAATATCACACTACAATCTTGTCACACAGTTTTTACAGGGGAGGAAAAAAAGGGATCAAAGAAGAAGTTTCAAAAACTGTAAAAGCTATATACGAAATCATGAGTCCTACGGATGATTGGACCAGCATGAAATACAAACCTACATAACTCAGAAGATTTAGCCATAACACAAAAAGGAATTGATCGCATGATAGGAAAGAAAGAATTCACATCTACTTACATGCCATCACCGAATTCCTCATTGATGATCTCTTTGATACTTTCTCCAAAATGCATAACAGCTTCATTTAATCTAGGAAATCAGAAAATAAAGACAACTTAAACATGGGAAACCAGATCAACTTTGGGAGATGGAAGAAAACTCAAAAGGATAAAAAAATAAATTGTAAAATTACAAAGAAATCACAATTATTTTAGACTAAAAAAACCCTTCTTCAAAAGAATACAGAATAGCCTTTTAATTTAAACCCAAGCTAAACGACTTGAAGCTAATCAAATATTTTTATGTGCAAAGTTGCAATTTGAAAGTCATCATTCTGTTCGATGAGCCACAAGTTATTCCCACTTCAATAAACATGAAACTTAACCATCACTTGTTCGATTGGATAGTATGATAAGGAAACAACAAATACTTGCTAGAAAATTGCAGGAAGAATAATTGTCAGGCGGTCTGGTAGCCTAAAAACCGAAGCTTTAAATCTTATATGAGACATGGAAAAAAAAGAAAATACATACTTTATGGTGAATAGTGAAAAAGGGAATAAAAAGGATAAGAAAACTGATTAACGAACGAATTAATCACAAGAGAGAATATTTGTTTCATATCCAAAACCCACTTTTGCATCGAAAACTGGATCACGCCGTGGTCGACCATAAATAAATCAGCTAAGGCAAATACCGGTGTGAGAAGTATCAAGAAAGAAGAAGAAAAGACAATAACTTGGAAGCAGTGGAAGGGAAACCGACCGGTAGACGGCAGGCTCGTGAACGAGGTCGGGGCGGAAGGAGCGAAAGGGCGGGGCCATCATCTCGGCGACGAGGTCGTCGGTGAGGGCGGGGATGGCGGCGCGGAGGGCGTCGGCGGTGCCGGGCTTGAGCTGGGCCTGGCGGCGGAGCAGCTGGGCGACGTAGACGTTGGTGAGCCCCGTATCGGCCGCTATCTGCGAGTAGTTCTTTCCCGATTGCCTCTTCGCCGCCATCAGCCGCCCTACCACCGCCCCCTCCGCCGCGGTCCCGTGGCCGCTGCCGTTCTCCATATCCTGGGCTTCGGTAGGTAGGGCTTGCTTTATACAGCCCAGTCCGATACTAATCTTTCGACTGAAGTGAAAAAAAAAAGACACGTGAACACCACGTGATCAATTGTATTTGTGCGTGTCGGTATCTTTTTCATTTCATTACCACCAAATTATTCGTGGGAATTCTGTGCACGGAATTCAGTACCACCACATGTTCTTGGGCGGTGGAAGTCGAACAGTTCACAACAAAATACTCCTCTAGTTTATATATATAT
>LVTN01001520.1:43521-68256 GCA_001649415.1 Musa itinerans
GATTTTGATTATGGTTATTGGCCAATAGAAAAGAAGTCCATGTTAAAGTAGGATTCCTTAGGAGATAACCTTGATGGGAGGAACTCTCCTAATAACTTATCCTAGACCCTCTGCTCTCGCCTATAAATAGACAGGACCTCTAGGGGCTATGTGCATTTTTTATGAGAGCATCTATGAGCGCATCTATGAACGCATTTATGAGCGCATCTAAGAGTGCATCTCAATTGAGAGATTAAGGATTTTCTCTCAATCTCCTTCTTCTCCCTTAATCCATCAATCTAGGTGGTCCTGTGAAAAGATAGGAAGAGAGGAGAAGGATCTAGTTTTCCTTGCAGATCCTCGTAGATTGATATTTCAGATCCGAAGATAGAGCGCTTGCAGATCAGATAAGGTTTATTCTTCTGAACAACGAGAAAGGTACGCATCGTAATATTTTAGATCTAATATATTTGATTTCAATCTTGGCATAAAAGTTTTTCTGCATTATAGATAGCATGATTTCATATTTTATGCTAACAGATCCTACTCGATGAACCATTAACTTGATGAGCTTGAACCATTGATTCAAGATTCTTAAGTTTAAGTTAATAAAAATTACACCTAATACACTATCAAAACCTTTACAAACTAACTTATAATTTGCTCTAATATAAGACTAGATTAGCCGTGTGTTATGGTATATTTACCAATATAGCCATTTGCGTGGCATGTTATTCCTGAGTATTGAACTAATAATTTGATCTACCAGAAAGGTTTTCTTTCTTCGTGTTCATTTTTGGCTTGAAATTTGGAGCACAGCGAAACTTGAACAAACAGTCTTCTTTAAGCACTTTCCCTCGTAAGATTCCTTTTAAGACCAAAAGAGTTCTCACTTCTTTTTCCTCTCCTTTTCTTTCTTTTCACCGTTATTCTCCACTCAAGTTCACCATTAATTAGTTGGAGTGAAGCATGGTTAAAGTTTAAGTTCGAAGGCCAATTGGACCAGCCTAACATACTATAAGCAACATTTAGGACTCACTAGACTTCTGAGAGGCTACATTTGTGTGTGCCTGAAGAGCTACATCAGACATATATTTAGCATCAAGCATGCTCAGTGGATTAGCACAAAGCATAAGAAGATTCACTTTAAGATCCAATGACATAAAGGGAGAGATAATTGCTAGTCATATGTGCTTTGTAAGCCAATCATATGAGTGATGATATGTGTGACTTAATATGTAATCTTTTTGCTTATTATATTTTGATATTTATCACTTTATATTGATTATTACATATATGCATATATATATTGTGATGTCTTAGATTTGTGCAATAAGAATCGGATCGTGAATTGATCATGATAATAAGACCGATTCGTCTTTAAACACAGATCCTAAATAATCTCGGTCATAGGTTACTCGAGAGGGGCATCGAGATAACTAGATAGACTAGTGTATTGTATACCCATCCATATGATGGATACAACTGGTCTTATAGCTGCTCGTGTGGGGACACTAGGGATATAGTATAGATGCTCATTGGAGAATGAGTTCACTGATTAATCCACTTACGGAATGCTAAATGGTTGATGATGCATTATTATCATATAACGATTCCGTAGTCCTAGTGGTGTATCTGGTCCTTAGACTTGAGACACCAAGGATGTCCTGTATGAGTACTCCACTCTTTGATACCGGACTTATAGGTTTGGATGTCCCAAATCTAGCACAACCGGTCATCAGTAGTAGTAGTCAACCTTACGAGGGCTATTGAGTGTCGATAGAGGATCATCCACTCTCGATGTCATGAGAGGAATGTCCCAAGTGTTCTTGCTCAGACAAATCTATGGCCAGGGTCATTCGGATTGAGAGAGAAAGAGTTCTCTGAGAGAATTCGATTATAGTGAAACTCGAGTAGAAACCATATGAGTCTGACAATACCATGCCCGGTATACGGTCTTTGGGATATTAAATGGATGAGGGACTATATGTACACGGTAATTGAGGACAGATATGTCCAATGGATTGGATTCCCTTGTATCATTTGGGGACTGCGGCGTAGTGGCCTAGTACGTCCGCAGTCGATGAGTCGAGTAAATTATTATGGAGATAATAATTCACTAAGCTAGAAGGAATTCTGATAGGTATGACTCATGACCAGCTTGATATTAGGCCTAGAGGATCACACACATATGGTAGGCATTACGATGAGTAGAGGTTCGGATATGAGATATCCGCCGAAGCCCCTATCTTATTGGATATCCAATAAGCCATTGAATTATTGGATCCTCTGGATGAGATACAATAAGAGCCCATGATAGATTATTGGATAGAAATCCACTAATCTAAGAGGCTTGCGTAGTTGGATGGAGATCCAATACCCAATAGGGGAGGATCCATTAGGGTTAAGTTGATAGGAGGCCTCTATAAATATGAGGGAATCAGTGGTTCATATGCTAGAGGCTTTTGCTTACCTCTCCTATTCTCCTCCCCTTCTCCACCTCAAAGAAGGCTTAGAGTTTTGAGGAGTATTGTCACAACCCTACTATGTGGATCACTACTAGAGAGGAGGGCGCTTGACCTTCTTCACCATCTCCTAGAGATCTGCAAGGATTCATGGATATACGATCTACCTTGGTAATACAATCTATCTCATATGTGGTTTTCTGTTTAGTAGATTTTGCGCACCAATCTTTGCACGATGATGAACATATCTTTGGGAATTCGAGATTTAGTTTTCTGTTCTCCCGTTGCACATGTGATGTCGCCCCCAAGATTTCCCAACAATGGTATTAGAGAAAGGTTGTTCATGTGAAAGATTATTTTTGAACTGTGTATTATGTTTTGGAGAAGCTTTTGACGTCAAAATTGTTGGCGCAAAAGCGAGAAAGGGCAGCAATAGTTACTGCCCTTACTATCTCGATCTACGTGTATACAACCGCTTGCAATGGCAGTCGTAGGCATGCAGAACAACGCCGGCGCACGCACAGGCGCTGCGCCTACAGTAGTCAGCCAGCGGCCTACTTGCAGCAGGCTTATGGTCGGTGGGGCTGGCAGCCCGCGGGTGCTCCATACAGCCATAGTGCCCGTAAGGGCAAGCGACGCTTGTGGGCGGCGCTTATGGTCGGTATGCCCGCAAGGGTGGACGACACCTGTAGGTGTGCCCGCAGCGGCAGTCGCCTATAAGAGGGGCACCGCCCATGAACAGAGCCGCCTGTGTGGGTGCCCACCTGCAACGGTAGCGCCGCACAAGTTGCCGCCGCCACCCTACCGGCGGCGGCAGAAGTAGGGAAGGGGAGAAAGAGGGTTAGGGTTTTTGGGAAAAAAAGATAGTTTTACCCCTATGAATTAAAGAAATTTCCATTTTATCCTTTTTATCCAAATTATGAAAATACCCCTTACAATTTAGAAAATTTCCTACATATCCCTAATTTCAGAAAATATTAATTAATTAAAAAGTTTAATTAATTATTATTTTATTATTATCCAGTAGTCCTACATGATGATGAGTTATACATGTGATGTATGATGTGTGGACGGATGATCATGGACCGTGTGATGTGTATACTTGTGATTATTATTATTGGGGCTTACGAGCCTCCATTTAATTTCTCATTTATTATCGGGCCTGCATGCCTATGATTAAGTTGTAATCACACGAGGAGGCATAGCGGGAGCATGGATGTGGTAGCGGGACCCACGAGACGGAGGATCGCGATGCATCAAGATGCGTCGAAATGCCGACGAAACCGACAAGGACGAGATGGACGATCACAAGGCATGGAGATGCACCGCTGCACACATAGATCTTGATTTAAGTGATTAAGCCCACTAGCTCGGGCCTGATCACATTAGGCTGTGGTCCATGATCATCTGGTGTAATTGCTCATATGATGTGTGATTATTTATACACCTACTAGATATGTGTATATATATATTTGCATGCGATGTAGATATATATTAAATATGTATGTGTGTGACATGTCATATTAGGAGACCAAATCAAATAAACCCCTCTCTCGACAATATTAAGTCGATAAACGTGAGACAATTAGATTGACCCACATGGCCTTCCATCGTTTTAGGTAGGGAACGATTCTCGGTATAGGTTAAGTTAGTTGAGTAACTCGAGGCTCACCTATATCATGATTTGCTATCTTGCATATGACATAGAGATGTCACCGGTGACCTGAGGACATGGTATGCTTGGTCGAGTCCCTCGAGGGTATATCATCGAATCAGACTCACCTTGTAATGATGGTGTTGACTTAACCGAGACCATGGTGATTTGGAGGTCGAACAGGACGGGAATCATAAGGAGTTGTGATTGGCAAGAGTTGCCTACCTTTCGGGCTTAGTGTGATTGGTCAAGTCCTTCGAGGTTACATTAAGACGTTGATTGGATCTTGATCCCCACTAGAAGTCTACTAGAGACTTCCATTTCATGTGCTGAGGGTGTCGCATGACTCGCTAGTAAAATAGTGGGAGCATTATAAGATAGAAGCCCATATCTTGATTGTTTGTTTTTTTGTAAAATCTGCATGTTATTTATTTCTGCTGTATCTTTATTTTAAAAAAATGTCACTTTCAAATCTCTTACGTGGCATACTTGATGTCAACCGCCTCTCTGGTCCAAATTATAAGGATTGGCTTTGTAACTTGAGAATTGTTTTTACGGTGGAGAAAATCACGTATGTCTTTGATATAGTGATGTCTATGCTCGAGGAAGGAGCAAGTGAGGATGAGATCGCTCGCTATGTGAAGTACATTAATGACTCCACTATTGCTCAGTGTTACATGTTGGGCTCCATGACTCCTGAGTTATATAGACAACATGAAAAAATGGATGCCAGATCCATTCTCCTACATTGAGGACTCAACGATATGAGATATCCAAGAGCCTCTTCCGCACTAGGATGATTGAGGGGGCACTGGTTCAGAACTATGTCATAAAGATGATTGAGTAGATAGAGAAACTCATAGGTCTAGGAATGGTCCTAAAGGATAGCCTGTGTGTGGATCTTATGCTTTAGTCCCTACTAGATTTCTTTTCACAATTCATAATAAATTTTAATAAGAATAAGCTTGAAGTGACTCTCCCAGAGCTCCTCAATATGTTGAGGGAGGCAGAGAGTACTATCAAGAAAGAGAAGCCAGTTCTCTACACTAGTGAGACTAGAAAGAAAAGGAAAGCAGAAAAGTCCCTTAAGAAGGGTAAGGGTAAGGGCAGACCAAGTAAAGCAAAGGTTGCTAAGAAAAACCCGACAAAGGATAAAGGTCAATGCTTCCACTACAGAAAAGATGGGCACTAGAAGAGGAATTGCAAAGAGTACCTTCTAGAGAGGATAGTGCATTGTATGAGTGCTCCACTCTTTGATACCAGACTTATAGGTTTGGATGTCCCAGATCTAGTACAACTGGTCATATGGAGTGATAGTCAACCTTACGAGGGCTATTGAGTGTCAATAGAGGATCATCCACTCTCGATGTCATGAGAGGAATGTCCTTTGTATTCTTGCTTAGACAAATCCCTGGCTAGGGTCATTCGGATTGAGAGAGAAAGAGTTCTTCGGGAGAATCCGATTAGAGCGAGACTCGAGTAGAAACTGAATGAGTTTGACAACACCATGCCCAATATACAGTCTCTGGGATATTAGATGGATAAGGGACTAT
Organism: Musa itinerans; assembly: GCA_001649415.1. Taxonomy (NCBI): domain Eukaryota; kingdom Viridiplantae; phylum Streptophyta; class Magnoliopsida; order Zingiberales; family Musaceae; genus Musa; species Musa itinerans. The sequence goes on from LVTN01001520.1 coordinate 49,173, forward strand.
AGGTACATGGTAATTGAAAACAAACATGTCCAATGGATTGAATTTTCCTGTATCGTCTGGGGACTACGGCGTAGTGGCCTAGTACGTCCACAATCGATGAGTCGAGTGAATTATTATGGAGATAATAATTTACTGAGCCAAAAGGAGTTCTGATAAGTATGACTCCCGGCCAGCTCGATATTGAGCCTAGAGGGTCATACACATATGGTAGGTGTTACGATGAGTAGAGGTTTGGATATAAGATATCAGTTGAGCCCCTACTTATTGGATATCCAATAAGCCCATGAATTATTGGATCCTATGGATGAGAACCAATAAGAGCCCATGATAGATTATTGGATATAGATCCACTAATTTAAGAGTCTTGGGTAGTTGGATGAAGATCCAATACCCAATAGGGGAGGATCCATTATGGTTAAGTTGATAGGGAACCTCTATAAATAGGAGGGAATCAGTGGTTCATAAGCTAGAGTCTTTTGCTTGCCTCTCATATTCTCCTTGTTAGGACCGGAGTGGCACTAAGAGGGGGGGGTGAATTAGTGCAGCGGATTAAAACGTCGGTTTTGGATAAATCTTTCTCACGATAAAAAATCGAACTCGGAAAGCTTAACTTGAATGCGTATTCATGAAGATGTGCAGCAAAGGTAATAAAGTAAGTATGAAAGTTTGCAGTAAGATAAGCTGCAACAAAAAAATCCTGCCCAGAGAAACGGTAGTTTATAGTGGTTCGGTCAATCGTGACCTACATCCACTCCTCCGATTCCTCTTCCGTCGAGGCCACCGGCATCCACTAATGATCTTCCTTTATGTTAGAACCCTTGCAGATTCTAAACTTGGGGTTGATCTCTTTAGGGGATCGGCCTCCTTGGAACTCTATAGGGGTTCCATCTTATAACACTGTTAGCGTTTAAAACTAATGAAAGGAATATTTTTACAAGGACTAATTTTGAATAGCGTTGATATAATTGTACAGTTTTATGTGTATTTTGTGTGTGTATATATATATATATATATATATATATATATATATATATATATATATATATATATATATATATATATATATATATATATATATATATATATATATATATATATATATATATATATATATATATATATATATATATACACACACAAAATACACATAAAACTGTACAATTATATCAACGCTATTCAAAATTAGTCCTTGTAAAAATATTCCTTTCATTAGTTTTAAACGCTAACAGTGTTATAAGATCTCTTTTTGTAGGTTAGATTATCATATTACTCTTAACTTATTAACTCTTTTGTTTTAAATATATGTATATTTAAAAATTATAATATTTAATTTTTTAAAAAAATATTTTAATCATTTTTCATGTCTAATTATGTTTAGCCAAAGTTAAAAAGTAGTTGTGAGGATGAATAGACTTCCCAACGATGAAATATATTCTCCTTGATGTTTAGACTCTCCTTTTCTTTGTCATTCTCTTTGTTATTTCTCTTGAACTATAATCTTCGAGTCATTGGTTCTTCTTTCAAAAAGATATTCTCGATATTTATTCTCTCTGCAAAGCCATTCTTTATGATAAACACCATAGGAAACTTACTTCGTTGCTCTCCTTTGGATCAGATAAACACCTCCACTTTAGATTTTGTCTAACTTAAAGAAGAAAAACTATAGACATGGTAGAAAATTTGGGCTTTATACCTAATCGATAAATTATTTCATCGATCTTTTATTGGTTTACAAAATATTTTATCAATATCTAGTCTATTTATTCTCCTTTATTGATTTTTGGAGGTTGATTTTTTTCTCTTTCATTTCAATTTGATTTAGACCTTTATAGTTTCAACTGAACATGATTATTTGGGAGAAGGGGTTAAGGGTTCAAGTCCATCAGGACAGTCAAAGGATGAAAGTAAATCTTTTTCAAAAACAAAGTAAGAGGGCTTTAGTTTTATTTTACCCTGGATTACCCCACTAATAGCTTTTAGGTTGGCTTTGCTAGCCTTTAAGAAGAGCTTAGGGGAGGTAGGATGTTTGGTGAACTACTTCATGTGGTCACAAAGAATGTTGGAATCTCACTAAGGGACCTTGGAATATCCTTGAAGAGGATGTTCTTTAACTCATCCCTTAGAAATTAGATTTTTAACTTATTACTAACAGAATAGATTCTATCCCTTTGTGGATCTAACTCTCTAGTTTACCAATAGAATATTAGAATGAGGATTCTCTCTTCCAAATCACTGTCCTTTTTCGTCATCCCATAAAAATTGTTCCTAATTCCTTTAACCTTGAATAAGACAATGATACCTAAATTTATATAGAAATGGATATTACCAATCCCCATAAATAAGATGTCTGAATTAGGCAGCATAGAATCTTTCAAATCATCACTTATAAAAACCTTCTTCCACACTATTATCACTATGATATGTTTGTGTTAGGACCGGAGTGGCACTAAGAGTGGGGGGTGAATTAGTGCAGCGGATTAAAACGTCAGTTTTGGAAAATCTTTCTCACGATAAAAACTGAACTCGGAAGTACTTAACTTGAAAGCTTGTTTGTAAAGGTGTGCAACAAAAATAATGAGGAAGTAAAGCACATAAGAAGGTTTGCAGTAAGATAAGCAGCAACAAATAGATGTAAACCAGAGAAGACGGTAGTTTATAGTGGTTCGGTCAATCGTGACCTACATCCACTCCTCCGATTCCTCTTCCGTCGAGGCCACCGGCATCCACTAATGATCTTCCTTTACTAGGCGAAGATCAACCTCCTTCTTATACCCCTCTTACAACCTCTTACAAGTGGTTCACCCTTTTACAAAGATTTCAATGAAAAGAAAGGAGGTGAACACTAAAGCTATTGAAAACAAGACTTTTGCTAAAGCTTCTCTCAACTTCTAACTTCTCAAAAGGTTGCTTTCTTAGCTGAGATTTGAGGGGTCTTTATAGGCCTCAAGAGGATTCAAATTTGGGCTCCAAAAATTTGAATTCTCTTAGGTTCCCGATGCTGGAGGTGCCACCGCCCAGCCAGGCGGTGCCACCGCCCAGCCAGGCGGTGCCACCGCCCAGCCAGGCGGTGCCACCGCCCAGCCAGGCGGTGCCACCGCCCAGCGCTCGGGTGCTGGGTGGTGCAACCGCCTAGCCAGGAGGTGCCACCGCCCAGCTCTCGGGTGGTGGGCGGTGTAACCTCCCAGCCCAGGCGGTGCCACCGCCTGGCTCTCGGGTGCTAGGCGGTGCAACCGCCCAGTCTGGAGGTTCCACCGCCCGACACTTGGTTTCTTGGTTGGGCTTCAAACTTAGCCCAAACCAAGTCCAAGTTTGGGCCCAGTTGGCCCCTACTTGGGTCATAGGATTAACACCTAATCCTAGCCCTAATTAACGTGCTAACTATAATTTTAAAGACATTTTCTAAGCTATTACAAAGTCCATAAGTCAAGACTTCTTCCGGCGAGCTTTCGGTGAACTTCCGGCGGTCTTCCGATAAACTCTTGGAAACCATTCTGCGGACTCCCGGCAAGCTCGTAGACTTCACGATTTGATCTTGGCGAGTTCCGACGAGCTTCTTCGGCAAGCTCCGATCTTTCTCGGTGAGCTCCGTGAACTTCCGATGAACCTTTTGGCGAGCTTCCGAAAAACCCTTCGGCAAGCTCCCAACTCGTTCTCGGCTAGTTTCGGCAGCATTCCCGACGAACCTTCGGACTTCCGTTGAACTCTCGAACTCCCAACGAATCCTTCGTGTTTGACTCCGGCACTTTGTTTCGCTTTATGTCTTCATCGTTATCGTAGTTAATCCTGCACACACAAGCTAAAACTCTACTCCGATCTAGACAATTGTTACTGCGCGAATTGACATTTTGTTGCCCGGCACGTCATTGGTTGGCGCTTCGTCCGATTCTTCAGTGCATCGTCCTCTCTTGCGGCTTGTTGCCCAATCGGTGGTTTACCTCCGCAACCCCGATATACTTGGTGCAATTCCGCTCTCCTTGGCCCGATGCCCGACGTCCGAAGCCTTCTGCCGTCCAATACCCTGACGTGATCTCCTCCGGTACAACGTCAATTCCTCCTGCGTCAACTATCTAATCCTGATCGAGTAGACCTGCATCACTCACAATGCAATTAAACATCTAAACACAATCAATTAGTTTCATCATCAAAAACCGAGATTCAACACTCCTCCCCCTCTCCACCTTAGAGAAGGCTTGGAGATTTGAGGAGCTTCGTCGCAGCCCTGTTGTGTGGATCACCGCTAGAGAGGAGGGCGCTTGACCTTTTTCACCATCTTCTAGAGATCTGCAAGGATTTAGGGATATACGATCTCCTTAGGTAACACAATCTATCTCACACGTGGTTTTCTTTTTTACGAGTTTTGCACACTAATCTTCGCATGACAACGAACATATCTTTGGGAATTCGGGATTTAGTTTTCTATTCTTCTGTTGCGCATGTGATGTCGCCCCCAAGATTTCCCAATAAGAACCAACTAAAGTTTGAGCATATTCTGCATATCTTTGTTCTTCTTGCCTGAATGCAATCATCTCAGCTTCAGCTTCCAATCTACAGTAGCGTTCTATGTTCATAAGAACTTGTCCTATGAAGTGGCTGGATGGAGTAGAATTACAATGTTAACTTTTTGATATATACCATATAACTATAAAATATGTAATAAGTTATATTAAAAAATATATATATCAAAATTAAAATCAAATAACAATAGATCGGATTTACAATGCATATCTTTCGATGTCATCTAGAAAGAACTTTATCAGATCTACAGGGGCATCGTTTTCGGATTCAAAAAATTACTATCGATCTACAAGGAGAACTAGACTCTCCTCCTCTCTTCCTATCTTTTCATAGGACCACTTAGATTGATGGATTAGGGATGGAGAGAATGAAAGAGGAATCGTAATCTTTCAATGTCACACACCCACCGTGTAATTACATATAGTGTCCTTATACATCATACATCAATTAGTCCCTAGAGGTACTGTTTATATATAGACTAGAGCAAATAGTCTAGAATAAGTAATTAGAAGAGTTCCTTTCATCAAGGGTATCTCCTAAAGAATCATACCTTAATATGATCATCCTTCTATTGGTTATAACTTTAATCAAAATCCAATTAGTCTATAACATATCTTATCAATTAAATAGGAACACATAATCTAACATTCTTCTACTTGGCCATTAATTGATAAGATATAAAAAAAAATTAAAATCAAAATAAATAAAATAAAATTTGTTTGAAAACAATTTTACCTAATTGGATTCCAAAAATTTTGAAAAGCATTTTATAGATAGTCATGAATTTTAAAAATAAGCCAATAAGTCTAATAAACATAATAATACTATATTAAGTCAAACTATTAATGTGAGTCATAGTGGTTGTATCTCATCAATGTCATACTTCATTCTATATACCATAATATTATTAGTCTTTCCTAATATAGTACATAATGATGCTTGTGTTAGGATCAAGAGCACTAAGAGGGGGGTGAATTAGTGCAGTGGATAAAATCACGTCGGTTTGAAAATCTTTCGTATAATAAAAATCAAACTCAGAAGATAACTTAAAATCTCATTTGTATATGTAGTGGAAGTAGTAGGCAAGTAAAGATTTAGTTTGTAGAAATGGTAAATTACGCAAATAGAAATGCAGACCGTTTTATAGTGGTTCAATCGTTGTGACCTACATCTACTCTACCGATTCCTCTTCCGTTGAGGCCACCGACATCCACTAACGATCTTCCTTTAATGGGCGAAGATCAACCACCCTTATAACTTAATTCTCCTTCTGACAGGTTCAGGAGAGAACCTTTACAACTCCCCTTACTCCTCTCTCAAACAAGACTAATACTTACGTTTTGAGAGGAGTTCACATAAAATTACAACAGCGTTTTATTTTCTTTTTTGCTCTCAGTTGTGTGTATGTTAACTAGGGATGAAAGAGGTATTTATAGGCCTCAAGTGAATTTAAAATTGGAGCCTAAAAATGTCTCATTCTCGGTTTTCAGGGTCATAGTAGTATAACCGCCTATGCTGAGTGGTACCACCATGTGCAGCACTGACACTAACACTCGGTAGTACTACCGCCTAGTCTGGCAGTACCCCCTCTTGACACCCTATCGCTGGGCGATTCCACCTCCTAGTCTAGCAGTACCACTGCCCAGTCTGGCGGTACCATCGCTTGATAGTTTCTTGGAGACTATATCTGGGCGGTACCACCGCCTGACATAGTCTCGGAGATTGTGCCACGATGGTGTCACCTTGTTAGGTCACTATTTGGGCCTTGCACTTGGCCCAACATAGCCTAAACTTGGGCCCAATTGACCCATAATTGAGTTGGCCTAATTTTAATCTAATTATGTGCTAACTATGAATTTTAAGACATTTACTAAGCTAAACAAGTCCGTAAGTCTAGGTTTCTTCCGGCGAGCTTCCGACGAGCTTCCAGCGAGCTTCCGACGATCACTCGATAATGTTCCAGCAGACTCCCAGTAAGCTCTTAGACTTTACGATGATGTTCTTGGTGAGTTCTGACTAGCTTCTTTGGCAAGCTCTTGGACTTCTCGGTCAATTCCAACAGAACTTCCGACGAACGTTCGGACTTCCGACGAACTCTCGAATTCCCAACGAAATCTTATTCTTGACTTCGGGACTTCATTTTGTTTTATGCCTTGCTATTGTAGTTAATCCTACATACTTAAAACCCACTTCGATCTAGACAATTAATACAAAGGTTGAATCAAGTGTTGTCCGACATGTCATTGGTTTATCGATGCTTCGTCCGATTATTCGGCGCATCGTTCTCTCTTGCGGCCTATTGTCCAATCGGTCAGTTGACCTCCATAACTCTGATTTCCTTTGCACAATTTTTGCTCTTCTTAGCTCGATGCCCGAACCCGTGGCCCGAAGCAATATTTTATCAAGGATATTTGCCACACGTCATCATAAAATCATGCATAATCAAATTTACAATACATCATTCTATGCATGATCATTATCATAACTTCTCCCCCTTTATCATCAACAAAAAGGAGAAGTGCATTTAGCAAGTTTTAAATCATTGCATTATAAATGCAAGCAAGTAATTTTGAGTTTTGAGAAGTGCAATTTTTGCTTCCTTGGCAAAGCACAAGCTAGCAAAATTTTACATCATTTTATATGCCAACTAGCAATAATTTTGAGTTTTGCGAGTTTGTAAATTTTGCAAGATGTGCATGTTTCACTTCTTGAGATAGGCAAGATAACACTTTTGCTTTTCTTGAGATTGCAAGCTAGCAATTCTTGGTGATGTTCAAGATAGCAAGTTCTACATCATGCAAGCTAGCAATTTTTAGAGATATTCATGGATCATGAGTATTGCCTCTTTTGAGATGTGCAAGATAGACTATTTTTGCATCTTCTTAAATTGTATAACTTAGCAAACATTGCTTCTCTTGAGATTTGCAAACATTGCATCTTCTTAAATTTTAAGACATTTACTAAGCTAAACAATTCTGTAAGTCTAGGTTTCTTCCGGCAAGCTTCCGACAATCTTCCGACAATCTTCCGACAAACTTTCGATGATATCTCGGCAATGTTCTAGAAGACTCCCGGCAAGCTCCTAAACTTCACGAGGATCTTATTGGTGAGTTCTGATGAGCTTCTTTGACAAGCTCCTAGACTTCTCAGTTAATTCCGGTAGAACTTTCAATGAACGTCCGGACTTTCGATGAACTCTCGAACTCCCAACGAAATCTCGTTCTTGACTCCGAGATTTCATTTTGCTTTATGCCTTGCTATCATAGTTAATCCTACACACGTAAAACCCACTTCAATCTAGATAATTATTACAAAGCTTGAATCAAATGTCTTCCGGTATGTCGTTGGTTTATCGACACTTCGTTCGATTATTCGGTGTATCGTTCTCTCTTGCGGCCTATTGCCTAATCGGTTAGTTGACCTCCACAACTCTGATTTCCTTAGCACAATTTCTGCTCTTCTTGGCCCAATGCCCGAACCCATGGCCCAAAGCCTTTTGTCGATATGTCGATCGATCCTTCGGCTCGACGTACCATCTTCTGATATGTTTTTCTCTAGCCCAACATGATTCTTCCTACTTAATTGTCTCTCCCTAATCAAAGCTTCATACATCACTCAAATCATAGATCAAATCATAAACACTATCAATTGGTTTCATCATAAAAAATTGAGATTCAACAATCTCCTTTTTGATGATGATAACCAAATTGATGACGGAGTTAACCTTAACTCCCCCTATCAATATGTCATATTGATAGAACTTTGAATTTAAATTGAATTAAAGTCAAAGCAATATTTTATCAAGAATATTTGCAACACATCATCATAAAATCATGTATAATCAAATTTACAATACATTATTTCATGCATGATTATTATCATAACTTCTCTCCCTTTATCATTAACAAAAAGGAGAAGTGCATTTAGCAAGTTTCAAATCATTGCATTATAAATGCAAGCAAGTAATTTTCTTTCTTCTCGTTTGAGAAGTGCAATTTTTGCTTCCTTGGCAAAGCGCAAGCTAGCAAAATTTTACATCATTTTATATGCAAGCTAGCAATAATTTTGAGTTATGCAAGTTTATAAATTTTGCTAGATGTGTATGTTTCACTTCTTGAGATTTGCAAGATAGCACTTCTTGCTTCTCTTTTGAGATGAGCAAGCTAGCAAATTTTTCTTTTTTCCTGATGTGCACGCTAGCAATTCTTTCTCCCCCTTTGTCATTGGCAAAAAGAGGAGAATAATAATACAATAATGCAATTCATTTCCCTTTACTTCAATCCTCAAATCATGACAATGATAAATAATAAAGATGAAGAATCAAGTCATGAATGTCAAACGACCATATATCATTTTTGATAGATTTCTTCTTTTGTAAATAGAAAGCATAATAGGAAACGATCTTGATTCATAAAGAAGATTCAAGTCTAAAAATCAAGAAATCAAGATCATGGTTCGAAAAATGTATAAGAAGAATTTATGTATTTGGGAGATCTAACATGTCTATGTTATCATTCAAGCTAGCAAATTTGATTCTCTTGAGATGCTAGCTATTTTTTTTTCCCCTTTTGTCATTGTAAACAAGAAAGAAGAAGGAAAGAACATAATGGTGTAAATGTTCAAGTTGTCACAAAAATACAAAGGTGTCATATGAAAATCATGACATGAAAGATATTAATATCAAATCATGAATGCCACAAGACATTATTTATTTCAACAAATTTCTTTTTTTATAAATGGCAAAAAGAAACATAGGAGATCAAATGATATAATATCTTGATTCATACATAAGAAATCTCAAGTTATAAGTCTCAAAAAATCAAGATAAAGCTCATTCAAATTTAAATTGTCAAATCAAAATCGTTTTCAATAGATTCAAAAAGAAACATAGATAGATTAATTAATCTCTCATTTTTAAAAAAATCGATAAAATAGAGAAATTTTTCAAGGAGAAAGCTTTCCTCTTTTTAGTTGTTTCAATTTAAGTGATTTGATTTCTTACAAGCATGCCTAAGTTTTACGCTAAATCAAAATATGCATCACCGTTTAAGACCGAAAAATAAATTTCATCATCATGACCAAAAATATAACACATTAAACATATGGCTTCTTTAAACAAGAGATTTGATTTATCATTTTAATTCAAATGATAATGTATTTTCCTTTTTATGTGTTTCATTTTATGTGATTGATTTCATATAAATATGCTCAAGTTTTTCATATGAAAATAATTCATCTTGTTTAAAACCAAAAAGCAACTTTCATTGCAACAAAGATCAATAGGCCATGAATCACAAAAATCATCATTCATAATTTCAAAATTTAAACTTATTAAGCATGATATCAAACCTCTTAACATTTTCATTAAAAAATCAAGCATGGTTTCATTGAACATAAGACATCTTCAATCAAAATTGAAAAGCAATACATAAATCAATATGATTACACATTATTGCTTCTTAAAAATATATATCAGATTAATCTTATTAGGTGTACAAGCATTAGATTTATATCTAACATTTTGTTGTTTTTTCATAAAACATGCAATTGTCATTATCATTTTCAAAATTACTAGCATGATCCTAATTTTTTTAACATTTTCATCATATCATTAAACATGTAATTTTCAAGAAAAATTTATATATAATTTTTCTAAACCAAATTAAAAATAACTCATGAAAAGCATCATGTAGTTTCGAAATAAATTAAGGGAATTTTGGTTACCTTGTTGTCGAAAGCCGTTAGTGCATAGTTTGCCACCTCACCTTTGTTGGTTTGTTCATCTTCGGATGAACTTGATTCGTCCCAAGCCACTTTGAATATTTCATTTTTCTTTTGCAACTTCTTCTTTTTAAATTCATTTTTATTCTTTAATTCTTGTTTTAAAATTTTTTTAAGCTTTAATGATAAGAGTTTAAAGTTATCATCACTTGAGCTTTCGCTCAAGTGGTGTTCATTTGTTCTAAGTGTCAAATTCTTCCTATTCTTTGGAAGGTTGTTCTCATGTTCATTTTGTTCATCATGTTCATCATGTGAATTGTGCGCTATTTCATATGTCATCAATGAACCAAAAAGTTCTTCAAGTGGAAAATTATTGAGATCTTTTGCCTTTTGTATTGTAGTTACTTTCGGATCACAACACTTTGGAAGGGATCTTAATATCTTGTTAACAAGTTCAAAATTTAAAAAATATTTGCCAAGAGCTTTTAAACTATTAATGACATTCGTAAAGCGGGTGTATATGTCAACAATAGTTTCGCTCGGCTTCATTCGAAACAACTCAAAATCATGCATCAAAAGATTAATCTTCGAATCTTTTACTCTACTAATGCCTTTGTTTGTGGTTTCAAGAGTGTGCGAAATATCAAAAGCCGTTTCGTAAATAGAAACTCGATTAAATTTATTTTTGCTTAAAGCACAAAATAGAGCGTTTACAGCTCTAGCATTCAAAGAAAAAGTTTTCTTCTCCAAATCATTCCATTCATTCATTGGAGTAGAAGACTTTTGAAAACCGTTTTCAACAATATTCTATAAATCTTAATCAATAGAAAGTAAGAAAACTCTCATTCAAGTTTTCCAATATGTGTAGTCCGTCTCAATGAACATAGGAGGACGAATGATAGAAAGTCCCTCTTAAAATCCGAAAAGAGCAATTTCTCTTGGGTGTTAAACCAAATAAGAAAAAATGAGGCTCTGATACCAATTGTTAGGATTAAGAGTACTCTGATATGGGTGAATTAGTGCAGCGGATAAAATCACGTTGGTTTAAAAATCTTTCATATGATAAAAATCAAACTCGAAAGATAACTTGAAATCTCGTTCGTATATGTAGTGAAAGCAGTAGGCAAGTAAAGATTTAGTTTACAGTAAAGGTAAATTGCCAAATAGAAATGCAAACCATTTTATAGTGGTTTGGTCATCATGACCTATATCCACTCCACCGATTCCTCTTCCGTTGAGGCCACCGACATCCACTAACGATCTTCCTTCAATAGGCAAAGATCAACCACACTTAGAACTCGATTATCCTTTTGACAGAGGTTCAAGAGAGAACCTTTACAACTCCCCTTACTCCTCTCTCAAAAAAGACTAACACTTAAGTTTTGAGAGGAGTTCACACAAAATTACAATAGCGTTTTCTTTTCTTTTTTGCTCTCAATTGTGTGTATGTTAACTAGGGATGAGAGGGGTATTTATAGGCCTTAAGTGGATTCAAACTTGGAGCCTATAAATGTCTCATCTTCGATTTTTGAGGTCCTGGCGGTACCACCGCCTGTGCTGGGTGGTACCACCGCCTATAGCACTGACACTAACACTAACACTGGGCGGTACCACCGCTTGACACCCTGCCACTAGGCAGTACCACCACTTGATAGTCTCTCGGTACCACCGCCTGACAATCTCTCGGAGACTGTGTTTGGGTGGTATCACCACCCAGACTAGTGGTACCACTACCTGACACAGTCTTAGAGACTGTGCCACGACGGTGCCACTTGTTGGGTCACTATTTGGGCCTTCTACTTGGCCCAAGATAGTCCAAACTTGGGCCCAATTGACCCTTAATTGAGTTGGCCCAATTCCAACTCAATTATATGCTAACTACAAATTTTAAGACATTTACTAAGCTAAACAAGTCTGTAAGTCTAGGTTTCTTCTAGCGAGCTTCCGACGATTTTCCGGCGAACTTCCGACGATCTCTCGGCAATGTTCTAATGGACTCCCGGCAAGCTCCTGGACTTCACGACGATCTTCTTGGTGAGTTTCGACAAGCTTCTTTGGCAAGCTCCTGGACTTCTCGGTCAATTCCGGCAGAACTTCTAACGAACGTCTAGACTTTCGACGAACTCTCAAACTCCCAATGAAATCTCGTTCTTGACTCTGGGACTTCATTTTGTATTATATCATGCTATCATAGTTAATCCTGCACACTTAAAACTTATTAAGATCAGGAGCGGCACTAAGAGGGGGGGTGAATTAGTGCAGCGGAAAACTTTCCTGATTAAACCCGATTCCGAAAAATATTTGTTTCGATTCAATCCGTTTCGGAGAGAAATTGAACTTGAAAGTATTCGTAAAAGTGTAAAGAGAAGATTAAGGAGGTTTATTGTAATGTAAATTGCACAAATGAAAAGCAAACCATAATTTAGTGTGGTTCGGTCGTTGTGACCTACATCCACTTTCAAATTCCTCCTCCGTCAAGGTCATCGGCGTCCACCTTCCTTCAATAGGCAAAGACCAACCACGTTTTATAGCCCTTTCTCCTTTTCACGGGCTTACGAGATGACCCTTATAAGTCTCACACTTCTCTCGAATAATCTCAACACTTAGAAAGGGAGGAGGAGGACTCTAGCACTTTTTACAATATTTTAACACTCAAGAATTCAGGATTATGCCAATACTTTTGTATCCTTTCATGCAGAAAAGGGTGGGGTATTTATAGGCCCCAATGGCTTTAAAATTGGAGCAAAAAAGTGTCACTTCCTCGGTTTTTGGGATACTGGCGGTACCATCGCCATTATTGCGCGGTACCACTGCTTGACACCTAACATTGGGCGGTACCACCACCCAGTCTGGGTTGTACGACCGCCTGACAGAGCTTGGAGATCGAGCTCTAGTGGTACTACCGCTTGACAAGGGCGGTACCACTACTGGCAGCATTAACTGCCGATGGTACCACCGCCTAGACCATCTAGGAGACTGGGTCTTCCAAGCGGTGCCACCGTTAGCCCTGGCGGTGCCACCGCCGGCCATGATTTCAGGTGCTGAATAGACTGTTCAATCCGGCCCAATTCAGCCTTGTTAAGGGCCCAATTGGCCCTTAATTAAGTTAGTGGGATTACCCCCCAATCCTAACTTAATTTTCAATCTAACTACAATAACTAAGACATAATCAAAGCACTCTTGTTCCGGTACGTCAATTGCTCTTCTAGCGAGCTTTCAACGAACTTCTGACGAACTCCCGGCAATATTTCGACGGACTCCCATAAAGCTCCCAGACTTTACGATGATCTTCTTGGTGAGTTCCGATGAGCTTCTTTGGCAAGCTCTTGGACTTCTCGGTTGGTTTCGGTAGAACTTCTGACGAACGTTCGGACTTCCGACGAACTCTTGAACTCCCAACGAGATCTCGATCTTGACTTTGGCACAACACTTGCTTTATGTCTTACTGCTGTCGTAGTTAATCATGTACACTTTTGTCAACATATAGATTAGATCAAACAATTTACAATTGATTTGATCATCAAAGTCCGAGATTCGATAATCTCCCCCTTTTTGATAATGACAATCAATTGATGATGGAGTTAACCTTAACTCCCCCTATCTATATGCCATACTTGAGAAAAGATATTCTTGAATTTAAAACCTTCGAATTCAAGTATCATACTGATAGGTTAAGTTAAGCTTATCAAATATGCACATCATGATACTTATCATGATTTACCAATTCTAAATACGATACCATATATTTGTCAAAATGATGTCAAGGCATAACATCCATTTTTAAATCTAATGATAATCATCATTGATACGAATTTCAAATATAAAATTTAGCTAGATAGCAAGTCATCATTCAATGACAAGATGGCAAGTTATTAAGTTATAAAATAGCAAGTTAAGCACATGATATCTTATCATAATAAAAGACATTTATTGAGTATTCATGAAACATTTCGAGCATTTGCAATGTGTTACAATTTTCATTTTGATATGTTTCAAATGATAAGCATATAAGCATTTATGATAAGATACATTGCATACATTTACAATGCTAATATGTCATCAATTTACCACATTTTGGTATCATTTCTCCCCCTTTGTCGCCAACAAAAAGGAGAATAATTCAACAATGCAAGTGTGGTAAAAGTTCAAGCAAGTTTTATACTAGTTTATCTAATCAATATTGCTTGTTGTATGGTAACATTCAAAAGTGCTCAACATCAAAAGTTTTCAACATTAAAGAGAGATTCCATCAACTTCTCCCCCTTTTGTCATCAAAACTTTGCATGAAGAAGGAAAGAAAGGAGGAAATCCATTAAGAACCAAATTTGTGAAATGATTTGAATCAAGTCAAAAACAATAGACATCAAGTTCATAAAAATGGTGGAAGAATTCATGTGAAAGAATCATTATATGAAGGATAAAAGAAATTCCATGAATAAACCTTCATAATGAGAGGAGCATCACATCAAATCTATTTCTCATTAAAAATTCATAAGAGTGAAATCCGTGAGAGATGCATTTGTCAATGAATTGCATGTATTAAACATCATTAAGTTTTTATGAAATAAATTTGATACTTAGTATATTCATATTTAGAATTTCATGAAGGTCTTATTTATGAAATAATTTCATGAAAGCTTTAAAGAATTGAACAAGTCTAGAAAGATATACATCAAATTCCTGCATTCGGACAATTTAACATTCCTTACTCTCTTCTAATGAAATCAAATTGTTCTTTATTTAAAGGTTTTGTAAAGATATTAGCCAATTGATGTTTCGTATCAATGAATTCTAAAATTACATCTTGATTATTAACATGATCTTGTATAAAGTGATGCCTAATGTCAATGTGTTTTGTTCTAGAGTGTTGAATAGGATTTTTTGTTAAACATATTGCACTCGTGTTATCACATTTTATGAAAATGTTCTTAAGGTGAATCTTATAATCTTCTAATGTATTTTTCATCCATACGACTTGTGCACAACAATGCACTAGCTGCTATGTATTCGGCTTCGGTTATAGATAGTGCAACCGAGTTTTGCTTCTTGGAAGACTAAGAGACAAGTGCATGTCCTAAGAATTGACATGTTCCGGATGTACTTTTTCTATATATTCTACATCCAGCAAAATCCGCATCAACATAAGCAATTAGTTCAAAGTTCTCAGATTTTGGATACCATAATCCTAAATTAGTGGTTCCTTTAAGATATCTAAGAATTCTTTTAACTGCTTTAAGATGAGATATCTTAGGATTAGATTGAAACCTAGCACAAAGTTCTACACTAAACATGATGTTCGGTCTAATTGTGGTGAGGTATAGTAAACTACCTATCATTCTCCTATAAGCTTTGTGATCAAAGCTTTTTCCACTTTCATCAATGTCTAACTTATTTGAGGTACTCATAGGAGTGTTGATAGCCTTTGAACTATCCATATAAAATCTCTTTAGTAAGTCTAAAGCATATTTTATTTGACTAAGAAAAATACCATTACTGAGTTGTTTAATTTGTAAGCCTAAAAAGAAGGTTAGTGTAACATCACTCATTTTTGAAAATTTTGTAAGGGCTTATTTATAATGTAAGGACCTAAGAGTAAATATTAGAAATTTGATATGATTTATGAAAGATTCAGATTTAAGTTAAAAAAAAAATGGTGGATATATGTCACTAGCCAACCTAAGGTTGGGGCCACCAATGTTAGGATGACACATAGGCTTCTCTCATTCATGCTTGCCACCTTACAAGCCTTATATTAGATAAATCTAATGCATTAGAGGAGAAATAAATGGAAGAAAACTTAAGAAGCTGCAGCCAACAAGGGTTTGAGAGAAGGGAAAAGGAATTGAAGTAGAAGGAGAAGAAAAAGCTTTACTTTGGCTTGAGGTTTTGCATTAATTTCACACCTTTGGGACTCAAATTTATTTAAGAAAAGTGTTCTAATCCCTTTTTATGATCATCTTGATCTTTGATTTCATCTTAATTATGAAAACTTTGAAAGATTTTGGCTTCATACTTGATTATTCTATCGTTTGGGAATAAAATTGTGAATCTAGAAATTTTTGAGATATTAACTTTCTGTATTCTTCTAGCCATAACATTCTGCTAAGATTTTTGATTTCAGAAAAAGCCAAATGCATCTAAAAATAAACTCAAAGCTCTTTCTTTTAATATTAAGATTTATAAATTTGGAGTCTATTTACCTACCGAAACTGTTATTTCAGTTGACCCTATGAAATATGTAAAATAGAGACTGCTAGTTTTGACCTTTCAGTACTCTCTTGCTTATAACTCTCTGTTGAAAACTCTAATTTATGTGAAACATGATTTATTAGAAACTAGACTCATAAACCTTTTTGTTATATCTGATTTGAATGATTTGGAGAACAATTACATATTGAATCATCTATTCAAATCAACTCCATGAATTCTGCAGAATAGAGATAATGTTCTCTGACCTTTGGTTACTAAATTATTTATAACTCCTTATTGGAAACTCAAATTCATACAAAACTTAAGTTATCAAAAACTAGATTGATACATCTTTCGAATAAAGCTTATTTTGTGCAAATTGGAGTATAATTGATCATCCATATAATTCATGCAATATACCTCTCAAATTCTATAAGAATTGAGCTTTGATCGATTTCGCCTTTTCTTGTTTCGTATCTTTGGAAATTAATTTTAGCTAAAATTCTTACTTCAATTGAGCTTTACATTATTGCTTCAAATTCATGTATACTCTTTTCCTATAAGTATTTGCATACCTTAATATGTTGTATAAACTTTATGTTTGTATCACAATGTTTCGTATAGGCAAATGCATTCCATTATTCTGCATGTGTTACCGATATATCCCAATTATTTATTCACAATACCCTTTTGTGCTTTGGTGTTTGTGGGATTATTTGAACTTTTGCTAGAAATGGTAAAGGGATTATATGGACCTTTGCAAGAAATGATAAAGGGATTATCTGGACATTTGCCAGAAATGGTAAAGGGTATGTGCTTAGAGCCCGCGATGCTCTAGATTATGTTTGGTGGTCATTCAGAAATGGATGGACCATATTATGTTTGAGATCCCACATCACCTTCTATCTGTTTGATATGATAGCCAAAGCTTTGGTTATATGCTTCTATGTGTGCTTTGAATAAGAATGAAATATGTGCAACGTCAAATGCGATGTTTGAGCTTTTGTTTCGTATTTGTTCTTTGATATGCTTTGAAAAGCTTCATATACCATTGATATATTCTGAAGCATTACATCTGTCATTGATATATTCCGTAATATTTCATCTGCCATTGATATGTTCCGAAATATTTCATCTGTCATTGATATGCTCCGAAATGATCATCTGCCATTGATATGTTAGTCGCTTGTTGAGCTCTATGTGCTTACCCCGTTGCTATATAAATTTTTCAAGATAGCTTGTCACTTGCTAGAATGTTTAAATTGAGCTACGATAGTGAAAAACTAGAAGACTTTGGGCAAACCTTTAGTGGATGATATGTTTTTGTTGTATAAATACACTTGGTGTCTAATGGAATGTTGATGGTAAATATGAACTTATGAGTTTTGTAAAAGTTTAAAGTGTTGAATCTCGGATTTTGATGATGAAACCAATTGAAAAGTGTCTTTGTTTTAATCTATTGTTTGAGTGACACAGGATGTTTCGATCAGGATGAGATAATTAAAGCATGAAGAAACATGTTGTGTCGGAGAAAAAAATGTCAAAAGATTGGACGTCGAGCCAGTGGATCGGTCCGCGTATCGACATAAGGCTTCGGGCCATGGATTCTGGCATTGGGCCAAAAAGAGTGGATATTGCACCAAAGATATCAGAGTTACGGAGTCAACTGGCCAATTGGGTAATAGGCCGCAAGAGAGAATAATGCGCCGAAGAATCGGACGAAGCGTTGAGGGACCAATGACATGTCGGACAACATGATTAATGCTTAGTATTAATTGTCTAGATTGAAGTATGTTTTCACATATGCAGGATTAACTACGATAGCAAGGCATAAAGCAAATTGAAGTCCTGGAGTCAAGGACGTGATTTCGTTGGGAGTTCGAGAGATCGTCGGAAGTCTAGACATTTATCGGAAGTTCTGCCGAGAAGTCCAAGAGCATGCCAAAGAAGCTCCTCAGAACTCACCAAGAAGATCGTCATGAAGTCTAAGAGCTTGTCGGGAGTCCGTTGGAACATTGCCGAGAGATTGTCGAAAGTTCGCCGGAAGATCATCGGAAGCCCGTCGGAAGAAACTAGACTTATGGACTTGTTTAGCTTAGAATACGTCTTAGGAATCATAGTTAGCACGTAATTGGGTTTGGATTTGGGCCAACCCAAATAGGGGCCAGTTGGGCCCATGTAAGTACTATGTTGGGCCCAATGAGTGGCCTAAACAATGTCCCAAGAAGTGGCACCGTCGTGACACAATCATCGAAACTGTGTCAAGCGGTGGTACCGCCAGTCTGGGCTGTTGTACCGCCCCTGGCAGGGTGTCAGGCGGTGGTACCGCCAGTCTGGGCGGTGGTACCACCCAGCACAGCCTCCTAGGCGGTGGTACTACCAACTGGGTGGTGGTACCGCTCAACGTAGTGTCAGTGTCAGACTAACACTGGCGGTGGTACCGCCTATACCCAGGAAACCCAGGATGAGATGTTTTTAGGCTCCAAGTTTGAATCAACTTGAAGCCTATAAATACCCCTCTCATCCCTAGTTAACACACACAAGTATTGAGAGTAAAAAAGGAAAGAAACGCTGTCGCAATCTTGTGTGAGCTCCTCTTAAAGTTCTAAGTGTTAGAATAGTTTGAGAGAGGAGTGAGTGGGGGTGTAAGGGTTATCTC
>LVTN01001521.1:0-13109 GCA_001649415.1 Musa itinerans
GTTGTGGTGGAGGCATTGCATTCTTATTATATTTCCAAGTCTAGTAGTCATCAAATTCAGATGAATATCTTTAACCATAACCTTATTTGAGTGATAAGAGTATAAGAAATGATGATCTATCCATTAGATCATCGCTCTTTCTCTAGAGAATATTTTTGATAATATGAGTAGTTTTGTTAAGAGAATTATTTGGCATCCGAGGAAATAAAAAGGCATAGCGCTAATGATAAAATTATACCCACTAGCTTGAGAAAGTAGAGAACCACTAACTTAGCTCTATTGTGATTTATGATAGCTTCGTAAGACGAAGCAAATAACTTAGTAGAGAAACAACAGGGAATTATTATTAATTTTTAAGATATCACAAATATGCCTCGGAAATTGTTCTTAGGAAAGAAAATCTCGCATTTGCTTAGATTAATATTCTGAATCGTAAATTAGTGCTGGTGTAAACTTAACTTATAATTGTAATTGAAACAATAATTATTTGAAATAAAATTAGATGAGTATATAAGCACAAGTGAGAATTGTAAATTGGAGATAAAAGAGAGACAAAATTTATAATGGTTTAGACTTTTTAACTAACGTTCTCTCCTAATTCCACTATCCTCGGGTCATTGACTTTCATTAATAATTTTTTTTTATCTTTTTAACAGGTGAATATCAACTATAACTTTTATAACGTTCTCATTTTAATACTTAGGGGAAAATTTTTCGCTCAATCTTATAGAAAAACCTTATACCATTTAGAATGATACATTTTACTCAAGTAAGTGAGAAAAACTCAAATAAGACTCAAAGAGGGAGTTAAAATATTTTGCAAACTCAAGGATGGATGCTCTACTAGCAATAGCCGAACACCATATTTATAACCCCAAAACACCTCATAATTATAGCTAAAATGATGGTATATTAGAGGTACCATCGTTGACTTTGGTGGTGCCACCAACGTAAAGTTTGATACAACCTTTACTTTTGACATTAGCAATAGTATTACCACTATAGGTGGTGCCATCATCAATAATATTAATAAAGTATTGATGTTATTATGAATTGACTCAAGTGGTACCATTGCCGCTAGATCATAAAGGTCCAAGTTTAGCCCAATTTGAAGCTCAATAATTACTACGCTTGATTTTATATCAGTAACAATCTAATTTGGATTGAACAATATCTTAATACATCAATAACTCTTGTTGCATGTTATTGAAGCTTTTGAGATATTGTTCAAACTTCTAATTTGTTGTCAAAACTTGGCATGTTGTTGAAACTTTCAGCATGTTATAGCATGTTATATTATCGAATCTTTCGACACATTACCTTATCCTTTAACATTATGTTTGATTTTTGACACGCTAATCAATTCTCCTATTTAATATTCAATTCCTCACCTCGATGATCTTTTAGCACAATAACTAATTCTTTGACTCAATGCTTGATCCTCCGACGATTCGAAAATATAGATTATAATCGTTATTAGCTATTTTATACAAAAATAATATTTAAATACCTAATATTTTCAAGTTTGTTATTTAGAATATCATATTTAGAAAGCAATTCGTAACATTTCTCAATAAATGTAATGATCATCAACTTTTCTCAATAAAAATCTTTACATGACAAAAGAGTTTATCTTCTTATATTTAGTTAATGGTATTTGAATGTTCATAAATGCACATATCTCTATCCATCTAAAATGCATTCATGTACATTTAAAATTAAAAAAAAAAAACAAATATATGGATCAATATCATCTATGGAATATATCTCCAAGATGTGGTTGTATATACAGATTCTCTAGAATCAAATATTTCAAGATTTATTGCATATGACATTGATTACTTTCATTTTTTACTTTCATAAAAGCCTATAAGTATCAACTCTGTCTCTCCATTCTAATTCCATAACGTGGCTCATAATAGGATACTCAGTACTTGTGGTGTTTTGAACATTATCTTTGAGTTCAAACTCAATCTACAATCCTTTCTCGGATATTTTGCATGAGTTTGGAGAGGTGAAGGAATCTGTGTCTACTGGTCCAAATGTAATCCGCGATCCATTTAGAGAGATCAAAGAGTCAGTGCCTTTTGGTTCGAATTCAATCAATCCTTCGGAAGAGAGCAAAATACCGATGCCTTTTGGTCTAAACCTAATCCACAATCCTCTACATGTATTGTAAGAGGATTGGCGACAAATGTTGTTGCTCGAGGATTTAGAAGCACTGATGTATGTTTCAATGGAAATATAATAAAATAAGTTGTTTTATATAGTGTGTCATTGACTTGGTTTTATTGTTTGTTTCATATTATTAAAGAATATCAATCAATTTAACATAACAGATAAGTTGGTTAATTTTTGTTACCTAATCATTCTCGCATGATTTATGAAGTGATTAAATTTCATACCACATCCATAGACATATATTCTCATTATGTTCCTTTTAGGGTATGTGAACATCATTAACATGTATGCTTTCCATAGCTAAATTTCTCCTCTAATGAAATTGTTTATATCATCTAACTAAATTCACAAAATTAGAGTGAGATAAATCGTACAAGATGTTTTTTAATCTAATTCACTTGTATAGGATAAGTTTCACTTAGTAGTATACCCAATGAATGGTGTTTCTTCTAAAGCTAACCCAATCAACAGTCAACATACTGACATTTCACTTTATTTTTAATTGATTTGAACATAGCAAGTGTTAGTGTAAACAACTTTATACCGTGGCCTCGGGGCCGATACAGCTTGGTTCGGGTCCGAATGGTGGGGATCTAGCTCGATGTCCCTTGGGGGTTGCTGGTGGGGCCGGTCGCACACGTCGAGGTGCGTGGAGGAGGAGCGTCAGGTTGTCTCCGGGAAGGGGTTCCTCTCCTCTACGTCCTAGGGAAGTCGCTCCGTCTTCCCACCTGCACACAGGTCGGGTCGATAGCTCGGCCCGACCCCTCCGACGATCAAGTCAGTAAGTGGAGTGAAATGGTATTTGTTGTCCCCCCTTTTCTCTGGCGCGGGGAGTTTTTATAGGGCAGTTTACTGTTCCTGATGTGCCTGTTTGCAAGGGGTGGGTCGTACCTCTGATGGCGTCCGACATCGTTGCTGATGTTACTTGAAGAACCGGGCTGTCGTAGGGCATGGGCATGCCTCGGTCGTCGTTCTGGTCTGCCTCAGCCAAGCGTGTCAGGTCAAAACGATGAAATCGTCGTCTAAGAGTGAGTGACATCAACGCACATCGTGTTGTCATTATTGCCCTCCTCAGGCGAAGTGTTATCCAGGCGCGGCTGACGTCGTCGCGCGTCATGTCGCCATTATTACCCTCATAAGCAAGTATAAGCTTAAAGAGAGCCAGGAATATGACTTTTAGAATAAACCTAATCCATAATCTTTTGAAGAGAGAAGGAATCAATGTCTTCTGATCCAAACCCAATAATCCTGCATTGTGAAAGTGTTTGGTAAGAGCGAGCATCCGAGTCCAAATCCAATCCGTAATCCTTTTGGAGAGAGTGAACATTGTGTTCCTCTTAGTCCAGACCTGATCCGCAATTCTCTCCTTGAAATCATACAAGGATGCTTTATTGTTTGTCACCGGTGGATGCTTGCTAATATAGTTGGTAATGAAAGCAGACATTACTGTATATTGAACAATAATAATAATATAGTAATCGAGGGAAGCAATTTATGTGACTTGAACAAAGAGAAACTTTGAATAATGATCCAACTTGTATCGGCGATTTCTAGTTCAGTTCACGTTGAAAGTAGACACTATTGCATCTTGAATAATACTAATAACAATGATCCAATAAGGTTTTCACGAGGGAACTTGTTTTAGTATTTTAAATAAATCACTCAAGAGAAACGTTATCGATGGTCAGTATCTGTCTAATAAATTATTTAGATAGACTTTGGTTTTTTGAGCTAAAAAAATAATTCGAATCTAATATAATTTACTTCTTTAACTTTTTAATTTTGAAGAAGAAGTCAGTTGAGTAATTGAACAAGTCAAACTTAAAATATTTAGTGTGTTGGGATATACCAATGAGCCCCCTTTTATAATAGAGATTCAAATCTATTTCATTTGCTTATTGCATGGTTTATGTCATAATGAGGCTTTGAGATTTGACCGTAATTGCCAATATCCTATGCCAAACCTAAGATTGCATAATTATCCTCTAAGTGGTATCGATTGAGCATGGTCAACTAACTCTGCTCCAAGAGGCCAAGTGACTCGGTTGTGTCAACCACGTAGAGTCGAAGTGTTGGCTAGATGACTCTGTCGTATTGACCATATAGTGTCAAGATATTGGCCAAATGACTTTGTCATATCAATCATGTTAATCTTATAATAATAAATAAAATTAATCAAATTTAGAATGTACGAAGAACATGAAGTTCGTGTTTAAAATATATAATTATTTTTTTTAACCTTCATCTTCTTCCTTAATTTCTCCTCCTATTTATGATTCTTTATCTTTGTGTCTCAAAACTTCTTTATATTGTTTCTAGCTATTAATTCATATATAAGGATTTCATCTTGTCTTATCTTGAATCTAGTAATTAAACTATACTATTTTGCTTCAAGAATGCATTGATTAATCATTGTACAATACAATCAGTAAGGTTTTATCCTTTTCTTTAGAAAGACTTCGGATAGATAATTTCATGGTACACTATGATGATCATCGGATAGCAAATTATGTGATAAAATGGTTTTCGAAACGTTCTTAATAAGTCCTTTTAGATTTAGGAATAGTGTATATGTCATTACAAATTTGATATTGCATATTTAATTCTACAAATAGTAATATCCTCCCAATATATTCATCTAAAAAATTTACGTAAAATCACTATAAATTATAATTATCATTAGATAAATTATATTAAAATAATAGAAAAATACTTAGTATTTTTCAACTTGTGATTTAGAATATCATCTTTGGTAATGAATTAATATTTTAAATTTAATGATCTAGTATGAGCCTATCGGAGAGCATATCGTCTTACATTATATTGAATGATATTTGGTTTTATCAATGCAAGTATCTTTACTTAGACAAGGAGGGAAGGTGATGGACAGAGGCGATAAGGAAGGGTTGGCGACGAGGTGGAGGTAGCTAGTAGTAAAGGGTGAGTGATGTCGTCTTGCTATGAGGTTAAAAGAAAATCAAAGAGTATTTATGAGATTAAAAAAATAAAAAGTATTATTTAGTAAAAATGATAACATAGGGCATCATTTGAGAAAATTTTGAAAAAAGGAGAGTTCTTTTTAGGAAAAATCATCCAAAAAAATCAAATTAGCACAACAAAAAAATTGATTTTGTTTTAAAATTATCAATCTTTTATGACTTATAACACAGTTAAATTTCATACAATATTTTTAGACAGAAATTCTTACCATGCTAATTTTAGGGTATTTGTATCTTTTTTTAATATAAGTGTTTCTCTAGCTAAATTTCTCACATAACTCTCCTTATATCTCATATTGATAAGAGTTTTGTTCAATGAATATATCCTTTTCTTTAAGCCATTAACGTTTAGGCCACCTATTTCCATATCACCCATGTTTTAGGACATAAATAAAAAATTAGATTAAAGAGGACACAACACATTGAAGTATATATTGGTTAAACATGAGAAAAGGGCATCATGTATCCTCGTTTTTAATAAAGAGAAATAATGAATACGAAAAATATTCACTTAGTTTTACTAAAAATAAAAATAATAAAGAGAAATAATGGATACAGGAAATATTCACTTTCACTCGTGACTATCACATCATTGGAAAAGATTAAAAAAAAAAAAAAACTCCACGGGCAAATATACTATGTCAATCAAATTTTTTTTGTTTTGAAATATATCATCCAAGGGGGTGTCGACTATATTTTCTTTAACAACTATATATATATATATATTGTAAAATATAAAAAGAACATATTTGTCTTTACAAATTTTTATTTAGCATATCGAATTGGGCACTTATTTCTCTCCTTATCAGTCATTCGGAATCATCAACTTTAGTCGGTTTGAATAAAAAAGATTAAAAAAAATACATATTTCTACAATATTAATAATTTTTTAAAGAATATTAAGGTTATGAAAGTTTCTATTCAAGTTTTAAAAGCTCACAAAAAATATAAATGCTAATAAAATTGCACTGCGAGCCAAAGACCGACATGCTCTGTGGAAGCATCGGAACCAAATCTTTTATATTAAATCCTCTAATTGAATTTTTATATCTTGAAATTTTCTATCTTTAATTATTAATTTTTGACTCAAATGCATCCTTATCGGTTTTTCTTCTGTGACGCAATGCATCACCTCGGCAAAAGCCTTGTCGTTTCCGTATCCGCTGTTTGACCATGTTGATATAAGAAGTCATCTCTCTCTCTCTCTCTCTCTCCGGCTCGTCGTTACTCGCAAACCCGCCGTTGGCGTACGGAACTTAAACCACGGCCGCACAACCTTTTCTACTTGGATGGATTCTACAATACGTCGATTAATCAATTAATATAAAAGAAGGTCGATTTCTCGAATCCCTTTACAGATTTTCCGTCGCTTTCTTTCTTTAATTTCGAATATATTTTTGATTTGACAGTCTGTAGCCATTTTTTTTACCTTTCATTTCAAAATAGCTTCATTACTTTGTTTTTTTCTACTAAGTTTCAGTTTTTTTTTTGTATGATTTTTTTTAGGTTAATTCCTATATATGGTATAAGAATTATGGATTTTTTTAAAAAAAATTTCATAAGGATGCATATATAAGGTTAATAAATATTTTTCGATTCATTTTTTTTTTTGCTGTTATAATGTTTTTAAAAATATGTCAAAAATACTGTAACTAGGAAGTCAAATTATTTGTAGGTTTATTTTCAAATAGAGAACATCTTAAAAAAATATCTATTTTAAAAATGATTTTTTGTTTTTAAAAATAAAATTCAAATAATGTGACTTTTGTATGAGTCATTGTGTTTTTCAACATGGTTACAATGTTTTTGGTACATTTTCAAACATTATAACTCTATTATAAAATATTATAACAAATGAAATTAAAATAAAAAATATATTTATGTATCTTTATGAAAAATATTAGAAAAAACTTATGATTCGTATAGGAATTCAAAAAAATACTATAATGTAATAGAAATATACTGTAAGAAAGTAAGGAAAAATAGGGTTCAAAAATAGATAGATGATCGTCACATTAAGAATATATTCGAAATCAAAGAAAGAAGAGAAGTCTAAAAAAAAAAAAAAACAATCCTCCGGTTTTTTCTTTTTTTTGAGAAATCGTTTATATATATTTATATTAGTTTTATATTAATATTTTAAAAAAGAAATTGAAATATTTGAAGGGACATAAATGTTTTTTTTTTCTTTTTTCACGCCACCTAAACTTTTATTTCCATTCTCTTTACGGCCACCCAAAGTCTTAACCACCACCGTCATGTTTCGAACAGATTACTACGCCTGTGGGCCCTGCCACTTCAGTCTCTATCCGCTCCGACCACGCGTCGCCCGAGAACGTCCTGATGGCGTAGCTCCGCACTCGGCAAACAGAGTCTGCGGGAGTGCGCCCGACCGACGAATCGCCCACCGGCTGGATGACCAGCCACCTGTTCGTGATCGGCCTTCAGGTATCGTGTGCCTGCGGAGGTACCCACCGAAGGCGACAGATCTCGCTTCCCACGCCGCTTCATGTGTGGTATCTGCGGGCGGGTCCACCGGCGCAGGTGATTCCCGATTGTAACGAATCGTTTAAGGTCGACCGCGACGCGTCTCCCCTCTACTTCCCGTTCCTTCCCCCCACACCTTCTTATCCTGCCTCTTCGCTCTCAAAGATAGGGTTCGAAAGGGAGGGAGAAGGAGATGGCGCCGCGAGGGAGGGTGGAGCTGCGACGGATCGAGAACCGCATCAGCCGCCAGGTGCGCTTCTCTAAGCGCCGGGGCGGCCTCTTCAAGAAGGCCTACGAGCTTGCCGTCCTCTGCGACGCCGAGGTCGCCCTCGTGGTCTTCTCCCCCGCGGGGAAGCTGTACGAGTTCTCCAGCGTCCTCAGGTGCGCCACCTCCCCCTCCCCCTCCCCGCCCCCTCACCCTTTGCTTATTGTACTATGATTGCTAATACTACAATTCCTTCACAACCACCGCCGCCTTGGATCATATCTTTCAAGATCCATCTCGAAACCCTAGGCATTTGGTCCGCCCGTCTCTTGGTAGCCAGGGCTTCGCTTACCTCCTCTCTCGTTCTTGACCAGACGGCAGGGAGGTCGCACGCGCCTGCCGATGCGGGAACGGGAGAGGGGTCTGAGTGTGTTTTGGGGGCGTTCCATCACTGCCGCCTTCTTCTCTTTGTCAGTTGACTGTATTGTCGTCAATTCTGACTTGCCCTATCATTTCAGTGGCATGTGCACTGCCGTCCTCTTTGTTGTGTCACGTAAAACAGCATAATATGTTCTATTCCCGAAGTCACATTCCACGTCGAAAGCAGACTTCTATGCTTTGTTATTTTCTGGGAGGAATCGCTTGATTTATCAACATATGATCTTGTATAGCGTTGCCATGACTCCCATCAGTAATTTCACATTCTTAGACTATGTTTCTTATTGTCTTAAATTATGCTGCTTGGTTTATCTGCATAGCATAATTTTGTATGCGCTGTCACGACCTCCATCAGTGCCTTTTTCATGTTACATGTTACATTTTGAGAAGCTTAATCCTTCTGTGGGGCTAAAGGTCAGTTATCACCAACTTGAAGGCTAGGATGACAAGGTCTTTGTTTGCTGATGTATCAGTCTTGTGATCAGTCAGTGGTAAAAATACTTGATTGTTCTTCTCATAGTCATTTCACCATTGCGTCACCACCCATCAATACATTACAGTGCCAACTTTAACTTGGATTCTAGAGACAAGACATCACTATATATATTAATGTCGGTGGGTGAGTTAACGTGGTATCTTATTTGAATTTACATCCGCAATTAAAAAAATGCTAAGTGTCAAGTCTCAAAATGCTAGTTAGGTGGTCGTCTTGAATTCCTTAAATATTAAAATATAAAAAATATATAATATAATTGATAAATATAATTTTGATATTAAATTAAAATTTTAATAATAATTTTAAATAAACAAAGAATAGTATTGTCATAATCTAAAAAATATATTATCAATCTAATAAATAATGATTACTTTATACAATAGTCAATAATGTACTGTTAACTGTATATTATTTACTATTAATCGTAGTTAGAGAAAGAGAAAAAAA
Source organism: Musa itinerans (assembly GCA_001649415.1). Classification (NCBI taxonomy): domain Eukaryota; kingdom Viridiplantae; phylum Streptophyta; class Magnoliopsida; order Zingiberales; family Musaceae; genus Musa; species Musa itinerans. The sequence goes on from LVTN01001521.1 coordinate 9,254, forward strand.
GGGTTAACAATAGCATAGGGAGGAAAGAGAAGGCAACGGTGACGAAGGAAGCTATATACGACAATAGCAACAACGAAGGATTCAACTTAAGACAATCGCGACAGCAGAGAAGCTGCAAACTATAGCAACGGTAGTGGCGGAAGCTCCAGAGGGGTGTCCGTTGGTGGCGGAGGAATTTGTGGTCCTCTCCCTCGATGGTGAAAAGAACTGCATACAGAGCAACGACGGAAGGAAGTTACGGGCTTTTGCTAGGTCGTCAAATCAGTCCGTCGACGACAAAGGAAGGCTCAGTCTGCTGCATTTGCAGCGGAGGTAGTAGGAGAAAGCATCGGCGGCGAAGGCAACAACAAAAAACGTCGATAACGGAGGTAGAAGCAGCTCCAGGGTTGGCTCAAGGTCACGCGGGCGTGCAAGGGTGGCTTTTGTGAGTAACAAAATGTTTAGCATGTTTAATTGAACCAACTAACCACTGGCCGTTCGCCCGAGGCGCCTAGTGCTTGGGTTTAGGTTAGTGCCCAAGCGGTGCCTCATTGAAGTGCACTGCCTGGTCCACCCACGAGGTACTTGGGCCTTGTCTCGCCTCGCTCAAGCACTTGGGCGAGCATTCGAACGCCTATTCAAATCATTAATTTATATCACTTACCATATTACCAAAGAAAGAAAAAAAGTTAAAATTAGAATATTATTGGGAAGTTTTGATTAATGATGCTTTATACTGGTGAAAATAAATGCTAGTGAAAGATCTTTGTAAATAGGAAAATCTTTTTGTCATAGTCGAAATGACACTAATGTCTCCAAAAATGATAGATGCAATAATTAATTGGTTAGTCATTAGTTTGTTTATTTTTTCATATATTTGGATTTTTTAAAAAGATTGGTTCAACATAAAAAAGAGAAATTTATTTTTGTTATCATTGGTTAATGTAATGTTGTACATCTTAAATAAGCATCATTGGTTAATCAAAATAAATTTGTTTTTAATTATCATTGGTTAATGAGATATCAAAATCTCAACATAAAAAGCTTTGACATTGAATGATCATGTACATTTAATGTAATAAATATATTTTTAATTTTTTTTTAAAATTCATAGTGAGATATCATGTGAGATGGATCATGTACATCATTTAATATAATAAATATATCTTTTAAGTTTAAAAAAAATTCATAGTGAGTTATCATGTGAGACGTGAGGCTGGAATCTTTTTACATAAGACTGCCTACTAGAGTTGGAGCAAGTTTGATGTTTATTACTTTTTTTTTTTAACATCATTTAATGGTTTTTCTTCATATTAATCTCAGTTGAATCAAAATTCACACATAAATCAAACTTAATTAAAATATTTTGACATTCCTGTCTCAGTTGAATCCTTTGACCTCCTTTGGTTTCAAGGAGATCTTCTGTGGTGGAGTGCTACGTTACATTGTTTATCAAAGCTTTCGGTGGTCAATCATGGAGATTGATACGAGGTTTTATATAATATAGGATTACATTATCAGTTGTCAGACTAAGATAAAGACTCATTTTGTGTTTCAATCATAAGCGAAGCATAAGAAGTAGGAGTAGATTTTTTGGTGAATATAATGAATTGTAACATATCTTATGCACTTTTACAATATATTAAAAAAAGTAAAGTCAAAAGATATGACTTACGTGGTAACATCTTACGCACTTTGAAAAGGTAAAAGTCATCACTGAATGAACTTGCTATTGGATGTCGCCAAATGTGCCGCCTCCAAAAATGATGCTGATTTTGGCTATACTATTAGCATATGTACCAACAGTTTTCCTTAATCAATAAAGTAGACTCTCGAGTAGACTTTATTATGGTGCAATCAGGGTTATTAATCTTATACTATATGTGTATGGAGCTTTGTTCAGTATAGTACGATATGATGTATTAAGTGGTACATCTAAAATAGGCATAAAATCTATTGAAAATATTTTAAAAATAAAAAAATTAGGATAGGATTTTTAAATTAAAAATAATATATATTTAGTATATTTTTAGTAAAACTAATATAAATTATGTAAAAATAGTATCACATTTTTTTTGGACTTTGAGGAGGAGTCTTGTGCAAAGTTTGCAATTTCGATCTATTCTGCAATATTTTTCCTCTTAATCTTCCCAAATTAACCTCTTAAATTTGATTCAATCTATAAATTATTGCTTCGTTGAGTTTAGAAAAATTAAAATATGAAAATAAGAGAGAGAATACGAGAGAAAAAAGAGTTTGAGTGAGTTTAAGAGAGTGAGAGAGTAAAATGGATTGAAATAGAGGGGAGGAAAGTATTTAAAAACCCGATTAAATTGATTGTTGGAGCGCTATTATCATTCGGTAATGGTCGATTTTAACCGTTATCGTCTGGTACAACCCTGTATTGCTCGATACGGGGCCAGATGCTTGATACTGCCCAGTAACGAGTGATTCGCATGTCGATCTACTGGTGGATTAGTACGTACTATCCGTACCCAATGATATGGTACGATATTGCAAACCCTGGGTATAACAAGATAAACATGATCTAGAGGCCTCTGATCATGATTTAATACCTTCATCATCATAAACATCGAGTATATTTGTTTTGATAGGTTGAGATATTTATGCCACTAACATGTCATTTGAAAATGTCACCCCTGTTTTGGTAGATTGAAAGTGCTTGGGGTTGTCCAATGTGGAAACAATAAGTGACAACATGACATCCTGCGTGGGTTCCTTGGTCCTATAAGGACTTGGGGATGATGATGTTTCAAGAAGAGAGCTTTGGCGATATTTTAGATGGTCAAAGGAGTATCTTAAATTACATAGGTGATTTTTCCCCCTAATTTCTTTGGAGAAATAAATAGTAACCAATTAAGAGTTTAGAGAAACTTCCCTTGGCCAATATAAGGAGTGCATCAGGTGCCAAGGCCTTAAACCGGCCAAAATAGGAAATATTTTCTAATATAATTCCATTAGGATTTGAACTAGCCAAACCTCAAGTTGTTGCATTAGCCTTAGATTATCACACCTAAGAATCCAACTAGGGCATAAGGGTACTTCAATGAAAGAATATTTTAAGTATTTTTAACTTTTTTTATTTCATATACTATTAAAGTTGAGACTAAGTTGAATTGAACTATTCTCACTTTTTAAATACAAGTGTATAAGCTTTTGGATGCTCTTGAACTATTCTCACTTTTTAAATTAATAAATTATGATCTCCTTAAATTAATAAATTATGATCTCCTTGAAACTAAAACACTTACTAAACGTGACATTTTGACATCATCACAAATCTCATATTTTTATCATTCATTTAAATTATGCTCTAAAATTTTGGTTTTATTTAGCAAGAGTAGATTTTGACACACCTCATGTATAGTGATAACTATACAGTCCTTACTTTTGAGGTGCAAATCAATCTCAAATCTGATATGGTTGTCAAGGTTTATTGTTTTACATTAACCAAGTGCATTGGTCCAGCAATATTTCTTGTCTCGCATACCTTGTGTCAATACTAGCATGTACTGGTAATTTAAATAGTCAACTAAAATCAGTTGAAGCAAGAAAAACAAAATCATATTTCGAGGTCAGTTATTCTCATTTCTTGGTATATAAAATTAAAATTAAATAAGAGTAAATAATATCTAAACCATAAATGAACAAAAAATAAAAATTATAATTCTTATTTTTTGGATTTGTCAAGGAAGAACTTTATACCAGACAAGCTTCTTTGTTGCCCAATCTTAATCACATACAAAAATAGAGTTGAAGATTTGAATTAGGTATCGAAACTTTAAGATCCAAGTAAAATAAACTAATCCCAATAGTTTATTTTGCTTGAATATATACATGTTTCTATAATATATAT
>LVTN01001521.1:13320-70202 GCA_001649415.1 Musa itinerans
TGAATATATATATGTTTCTATAATATATATATATATATATATATATATATATATATATATATATATCCTACCACTATAAGTGGTAAAGTTGAGATGGCAACATTAATATATACATAACCTCTCGAAGAAAAAAGTTCGATTAATTTTGTAGCATAAGAAACGTTACAAAGTTATACTATGAGACAAAGTTTATCGTACCAAATAGTACAACTCAGTATGAGCGATATATACCAATTCGACAAGGGATTAATACGCTCGATATCACTTGGTGCGTACAGTACATAATGGTCCGATAGGGGATCGATACATGGACTGTCCTTTACCGAGCAATACCAATATATGACTCGTATCGGGCAAATACAGGATCTGTACCTATCGATAATAGTAGGATTTTGACCATTACCGATCCAGGACTCGGATTGCCATATTTCAAACGATCAATTTGACCGTTTGAACTATAAGAAAGGATTTTTAAACCCTTTCATCCGTCGCATCATCCGCCAAGGGTACAAAGGTAAAGGCAAAGGGTAAGGCAGTAGCATCAGTTCTCTTCCTAATTAGAGAGCATCCAAGGGAGTGCCTAGGCTTTGAAGGAAGAGTTGCTGGGGTTGTCCCAAGAGCTGGACTTGGGTGAAGGCTCTCAATTCTGAGTATAAATTATCTATAGGTTTCAAGAAGGGTTTGAAAAGGTTGGGGTTGGCCTCTTACAAATTTGGGTACTTGATTGCTTTAGTGCGCTTTAAAGCGAGATACCTTGGATTGGAGCTTGAGGAGGACTCATTTATCGACTGCCCTGAGGATCGAGACGTTTAAATGGAAAGCCAAGCAACTTTCGATGACAACCTGACTCTTTGCTTGGTGCTTGATGATGTCTCTTTTTCTTCTCTTTTTGTAGATCAAGTTCACTTGTAGGGGCCTGATCTGTCTACTATAATCTTCTTTTCCTTTGAAAAAACACTTTCTCTCAACTCCCCCCAAGGGCTTTTATGGATAAAATTTTTTAAGGTTGAAGATATGCCATGTTCTTGGTAATGTTCTTCCTTCTAATGTACCGAGGCAATATGTTCCGTCTCAGATGACTTCGATGACCCGATAGGGCCCTTCCCACTTCGGCGCTAGCTTTCCTCGAGATCAAGTGGGGTTATAGATCTCGGCTTTGCGTAGCACCTAGTCCCCTAGTCGAATGCCTCGAGAGCGAACACCTTGATCGTAGAGCTTGGTCATCGCCTTTTTGTATCTTAAAATCCGTAGATGTGTAACGGCTCTAACCTCGTTCATCAGATTGAGCCTGGCTCGAAGTCCAACCTCGGAAGTTTCTTGGTCAAAATTTTTGACACAAAGCATTGGGAAGACTACCTCGGGTGGTAAGTACCATAGGCTAGACTGAAGGGTGATTATCTTGAGTATGTCTCTGGTGTCGTTCGGGCTTCATAGCTTCCCTTTATTTGACTCATGATTAGTTGAGAGCGATTGAACACTGTTGATTCTTGAACTTGGAGTTCTAGTGTGAGCTAGAATCTCGAGAGAAGTGCTTCATATTTGGTCTCGTTATTAGAGATCTTGATCCGGAATCTGAGGGCCTGTTCAAATGTCTACTAGTCCGAGCCCTTTAGAACGACCCCAAGGCCGCCTCTATGGGAGGTGGTAGAACCATCAACGAATAATGTCCAGGCTATGTGAGCAAGGCTATCCTCAGGTGGGGAAGTTAGCTCTGAGACAAAGTCTGCTGGGGCCTAGGCTTTTATGGCAGTTCTTGGCACATATTGAATGTCGAATTTGTTGAGTTCTATGAACCATTTGAGTAAACTCCCTACAACATCGAATCGGGATAAAAACCTATCAAAGAGGTTGGTCAGTGATGACTTGTATGACATACGCTTGGAAGTAAAGACGAAGCTTTCTTGCTGTAAACACTAATACAAGTGCCATTTGTTCAATCGGAGGGTACCATTCTTCAGGTCATTCAAGATGTGGTTGACGTAATACATGGGCTTTTGTCCTCCCATACTGTCTTGAACTAAGGCGGAGCTGACATCCAGGTTAATAGTGACCTCCCTGCAACATTAAATCAGGATAAAAACCTATCGAAGCGGTTGGTTGGTGACGACTTGTATGACATGTGCTTGGAAGTAAAGACGAAGCTTTCTTGCTGTAAACACTAATACAAGTGCCATTCGTTCAATTGGAGGGTACTGTTCTTCGGGTCCATTCAAGATGTGGTTGACATAATATATGGGCTTTTGTCCTCCCGTACTGTCTTGAACTAAGACGAAGCTGACAACCAAGTCAGTAGTTGCAAGGTAGAGGCTGAGAGTTGCTTATGAGGTAGAGGTTAGTTACGACAGCCGGGCGAGGTGGTACTTTAGTTTTTCGAAAGCCTCCTAGCATTCTTGAGTCCACAGGAAACCTTTCGATTTTTCTAAAAGGTTGGCACTTGTCTTCAACTCGAGTTAAGAATTGGCTCAAAGCTACCATTCGTCACGTCAGTCATTGGAACTCTTTTATCGATTTAGGTGGACGTATTTTCAGTATGGCTTAATACTTTTTTAGGATGTACATCTATCCCTCTCTAATGAATGACGAATCTTAAAAAAAATTTCGAGTGTACTTCGAAAGCACGTTTGGTTGGATTAAGATGCATGTTGTATCTCTTGAGGATTTGAAAGGTCTCTACCAAGTTGACTAGGTGCGAATCAGCTGTTTTGCTTTTGATTATCGTGTCGTCTATATATGCTTTGATATTTCTCTTGATCTGGTGCTTAAAGATTTTGTTTACCATCCTTTTGTACGTTGCCCCCGTGTTCTTCAAACCAAATGACATGACGGTAGTAATATATCTCTCGATCAATGGTGAAAGAGGTGTGCTCCCGATCTTCTGGTGTCATCCTTATCTGGTCGTATCCCGAGAACGTGTCCATGAAGGTGAGGAGCTCATGACCCGAGGTGGCGTCCATCAACTGATCCACTCAAGGGAGTGGATAACTATCTTTTGGACATGCTTTGTTGAGATCGATGTAGTCAATGCATATCTTTCATTTTCCATTCGACTTCTTAACAAGTACAACGTTGGCGAGCCACTATGGGTATTGTACGTCAGCAATGAACCTTGCTCCCAGTAGTTTATAGATTTCATTACTGATAGCTTGTTATCATTCGAGGGTGAAATTTTGAAACCTTTGCTTGATTGGTCGAACTTAGGGAGATATGTTCAAATGGTGTTGAGCCACCTTAGGGTCGATGCCTGACATATCCCTTGGCCACCATTTAAATACTTTGGCATTCTCTTGGAGAAAGCTGATGAATTGTACTTTCATCTCATCTGGTAACATTGAGCCTGTCTTGATGACTCAATCGAGTTCCGTTGGTTCGGGGTGCGAAAGGGGTTTGGCCAAATCTCTTGGGTCTTCAAGTGGCGTCTTGGGCTAGATTTTCTTGGGTAAGGAGATAGCCATGAGGTTGCACTATCGGGACTCTCTTGGGTTGCTTCTTAATTCACCGACCTTGATACTGGTCGAGAATTTCATTATCATGTGATAGGTTGAAATGACTACATATAGCATGTTTAGTGTAAGTCATCCTATGATGGCAATTATACATCAAGGGGGTATTGACTACAATAAACTTGGTTTTTATTATCTTTTAGCATGGTTCCTCTCTAAAAATGACGTGCAGGTTCACGATCTCGAGAGGGGAGATTGAGTCGCCTGTGAATCCCTTCATCAAGGAAGTCATGACGGTAAGATCATTATTTGTGAGTCTTAACTTTTGAAAGACATCAAAGTAGAGGATACCATAACTACTAATGCATCATCATGATTTAGATCGAGGCATTCTATCTCCTTCTCTCTAAAGGTTATTAGCTGGTCACTTATGGTTCGAGGATGTTTGTCGATGATGGCTCAGGCATATGCTTTGCGACCTGAGATGCTGTCTCCTTTGGAGGTTGAGCCACCGACAATGATGTCTATTTACCTTTCAATTGGCCCCTAAGGTAGGGGGCGACGATTCTTAATACTTTCGGACGAATCGACCGAGGTGCCCTTATCGTATGAGTTTCTCAATATGTTCCTTCAGGTCGTGGCAATCTTTAGTGTCGTTGTTGTAATCATGGTGGAAATGGTAATACTTGGCTTTGTTTCTTTGTTCGAGTAGAGTTCTCATTGGCCGAGGGTCTATGAGCAAACTTTCTCTTTTATATGTAGGAAAACTTTTGTCCTGGTTAGGTTCAATGGGGTTAGCTCAGACGTTGGTTGAGACAGATCAAGACTGTTCACCTCCCTTTTGTGAGGTTCCCCATGCTTGCTCGAAAATATAACATTGGTGATGATGTACTAGTTAGCTCTTTGAACTACTTCGGGCATCGTCGTTAGTGGACTTTCTACCAACGACCAGAAGAGGCGGAAGTATTTTAACCCCATCATGAAGGACTGGATCATGAGCAAGGGGTGGACGTTGTCTACGCTTTGGATCTCATTGGTAAATCGATTAACAAAGTTCGTTAATCCTAGAAGTTGTCTCCTCCTCGCATTGTCTTAAATCCTAGAAGCATCGTGGCCATGGGCCTCGGGTATACATTCTCGAGGAAGTAGAGCTTGAACTCTTTCACTAGCTGAGCGAGGAACTAACTAACTGAGGTTTGAGATGAGCATACCACTCTCTTGCTGATCCTCTTAAGGTAGTTGGGAAGGCACGACACATTAATACGTCTGAGATATTATATAACGATATATGCATCCGGAAGGTTTCCAACGACATGAGACAAAAACTAGTGGGAATTGTTTCTTCCTGTATGTTCTAAATGAACAAGGATCAGGTCGACGTAGAACCGACCTATCTCTCTCCCTAAATTAGTGGAAGCAACGACGCATTTCCTCTAAGTATCGGTCCATTTGTTGTAATCAAATTCTTAGGGAGTCAGTCTTTGAGTCATTAGAGTGGGTCTCAAACCCTAATCGGAGCTAAAAGGTGGCAGTGACGCCTGCCAAGTTCTGTGGTTAGGGAACATGGGGCTTTCTCAGTTGATGGTTCAATGGGTCATGGATGATCAGGGGGAGCTGGTAGCCCATCTGAGGAAAGGTATCTGAGGAAAGGTGTCTTGAATTGGAAGCGATGTTTTATCCATATGTCCGGGAATAGGATCGACCCTAGGATGCTCTTGCATCATCGAGCCCTCCTTTCACCAAAATGTTAGAGAAATTTATCGTTAACGTCTGTATCAACATTACGTGGCTCTGATCCGAGTGCGACAAGCTGCCTGGGTTATGTAGAATCTTTCCAGCCTTATTCCTCTACAAAGATTAAGGTCGGGGGGTTCCTCCCAAGTCGATCCCTCCGACATTCAAGTTCGTGATTTTGTCCCTTTTTTCTCCTCCTTTTGGAAGTTGCGAGTGTCTTTTTATGTTAACCTCTAGATAAAGATGAGTACCCCATGTAGATCTCGTGGAGGGGGTAGTTTGTCACCGACCCGAACTACCCTTCAATCTTCTTAGTAACTGATGGACCGAGCTAACCCTTGATCTTCTTGAAATATTCCTATGGATATTCTATAAGGGAGGTTGATCTAAAATTGATCTGAAACATCCTTTAATCTTCCTGAAATATTCCTACGGATATTCCATAGGAGAGTTGATTTGTAATCGATCTGAATTACCTTTTGGTTTTCTTGGGGAGACAACTCGGTAGTTCGATGGCTCGGAATTTCAGTGGCTCGGAGATTTCCATAGATTAAAATTAACTATCCTTGAAAATCAAACCTTTCAAGAGTCAATACTATCATTTACCTAAAAGATTAGAGGAGAGAATTTTTGAAAGATGACTTTGTTTTTGTTGTAATTAGTCAAACTTATTAAGACCCTCATTAACACACAGTGACCGTCAACCGGTGAGTCGGCCTGATTGGTTCATTGTCGAAAGTGTGTTCCTTTTGATGACTCATCCTGGCTGACATAGAGAGCAGGCGTTGCGAGAAGGACAAAGGAATCTGTAGGGAGAGGCGGTTCGCTGGGAGCGGCTTAATCTTCAAGCGGTAAAGCTTGGTTTGGGAGTTGGGTGGTCCTCTCTATTGGGTAGCCTACTGGCCATGCATCTGGGCTATGCCAACGACCCTACACAACAGGCCTACGCCGGGGGTGTCCCGACTCGATCCTTCTTATCTTTAAGTCAGGAAAACGGAGAGGAAGAAAGACAACAATATCAGCAGCGTAAACGAGTGAGTAAAGAGTTTGTTTTGCCTACTTGCCTCGGGGCTTGGCTTTTATACCTGGGCGTTGGGTGGAGCAAACAGGTCTTTATTACGACCCCTCTTACCATGCATGGTGGAGGCATTTAATGCGGGCGGCTTGCTGGCGTGTGCCTCCACGTACGACGCTTGGAGATTGTCGGGGTGAGGCCTCTGGTTTGTCTTCCTTCCTTCTTTAGGTAAGGCAGAGCATGGTCCTTTCATCGTCCGTCCAGAAGGGAAGGGTGAAGCATAGCCTTGCCGTCGACCATTAATGCGGAGTCAAGTTCTCTTTCCCAACTACAGGATCGATGAGAAGTGGGTCTCGTGCAAGGATTGAAATTTTATACCATATCGAAGTTTCGAGCTTCGCTCGGTACAATACAATATTGTGTACCGAGTGGTACACCTAATTTAGACGTAAAATCCTCTAAAAATATTTAAAAATAAAAATAAGTTAGAAATAAATATAGTAATAGTATAAATTTAGCAAAATCAATGTAAATTAGGTAAGAATAGTAGCACTTATCTTTTTTTTTTCAAACTTTGAGGAATAGTCTTATGCAAGGTTCGTATTTCGGTCCGTTACGGATCGTCCTTCTGTAAATATTGAAATATTTGCAGAAAAATCATTTGAATTGTTAGATTATTTTGTTACAATATAAACTTTAAAATTTAAATAAATTAAATAATCACATATGTAGATATACCTGATTGCTAATTCTACCATTAAAACGAATGATGAGCCTCCACGGGTGATGGATCGAGGTCCTCGATTCTATACATCTACATGTCAATATGATTTGTTTGTTGGGTCCAATCATGAAATTGATCCCACGACATAGTATATTTATACACCATATGCAATTGGTGCATCAATGTGGTGATGATCATAGGTTGATCATCATGAATCACATTTATCCGAGGCGGCTATTGAGGCATATATTGGTAATGTCAGAGCTTCTGCTTTCGTTACTGATCTGCTGCTCTATACCTACATCATGTAGGCTTTGTCACTGTACTGCTGTTGGCCGTATGATTTTTCATAATACGACGGTTGTGAATACAATGATTAGTACTACTGTTGATCATGTAGGCTTTGTCATTCACTGCCTTCCCCTTTCGCACATAAACTTGACCAGTACCTTGTCGAGTTCCATGATCTGAATCTTGGGTGGCATATGTAAAATATTGCTCCTTGGTCCATGCAACACCCTCAAGTCGCGTAGACGAGACTAACGACTGCCTGGCATTGTTGTCATCATCCGTCGAGGCACTATTGACCGTGTTGCTGTCATGTCTCTAGACCGAGCGAGTTGCTGAATGCAATTATGAAGGTGTTTCGTCACCCGACTCGATTCTTTCCAATGATGCAGCTAATGCTACTACCTTCCCCTTTGTCTTTGCACGCTGGGCAGATAATTGTGACCGTTGGGTGTCTATAGTTCCTTGAGAAGTTTGACTCGATGCTATTTAACTCCTGCCACGTTATGATCGAGGGGGATTTTCCACCTGTTGGGGTTGTGCTTCTTTTTCTTCTATTACCTCAATGATAAAACGCGAAGGACGTTGAGGATCTCCCACCTAATCAAGTAAAGGATCATCTTGGTTCTCTGCCACTTCAACCCACTCTAACATCAACTCTGAATCTTCGTTATAGAATTGAAGGTCGATGGGATCAATATCTGGTTCCACTGCAAAAAATATAAATAAGATTTTATTAGCATAACAAATAATTAACATCAAATATAATTGATAATCAATATGTGTAACTTTTTCTCATTTTGATCCATAGTATAACGACATGATACAGCTATAATATCATAAAATGAACCAATTATTTCTCGAAATAATCGACCCTCTATAAGAACATCAGCTGCATCAGTAGTATTTGGTAAGAGCCGATATATAACATTTCATAGTGTCGTTGGTAAATCATTTTGTGTTCCAAGAGCATACCGATATTAAATTGTTAGGTTTAGATAATACGCTACAAGACATAATTTTATTAGTATGATTTTTTATTGTATAAGAAATAATAAATTAAATTATTCTGAATATGAATTTACCTATATTATGGATATCTTGATCTATATAAACTTCAGTCCGACGATTAGTGATTCGTATGTATTGGTCGGCCTTAAAATCATCTTTGAATGCTTTCTTGACCTCCTATCTTGCTGAAACAACATATATTTAAGATACGACATCTATGGATGCTTATTCATATCGATCTTATGGAGAACAATAGAAAAGAATGGACTTTTCTATCTTCTTTCTATCGCTCAATCTCGAATATCTGGAATCAGACCACTCTTGTGAGGTGACCATTACCTTCAAGCCATGCTTTTTTTACTATAATGATTTTATGCAATAAAATTGGTAGATAACCGAGTGACTCTAGGTTGGAGTATCTCACCGTTTACATACTTTTGCATGAAAGCGTGGACCCAATGATGATTATATATAAACTTTGTAATTGATTATGCTCGAGCTACACAATTCTTGACCGTGTCTAGCTCATCAATATTCTTCAGCATTAGATCTATGTAATGAGCTACACATGGAGTCCAAAACAATATTTTTCTTTTTTCCATCAATTGCAAACTGGTCTTCTTGAAATTCGCTCCATTGTCGATTACTATTTGGATAATATATTATGGTTTGATCTCCTCTACTATAGTGTCCATCAAGCTCTTAATGTAGCTTGCATCTTGGATCTTTTCAGAAGCATTAACTGACTTATGAAACACCACCCTTCTGTTACAATAAACTAGAAAGTTGATACTCATTCTTGTTGGTCCTATCTAACTGTCACACATTAATATCACCTCATATTCGTCCCATTATCTCTTGAATGATTTGATTCAATCCTTTAGTTCTGCCAACTCCTTATCTAAGTACACGTCATGAATCTCCCTTGGTGTTGGAGGTTGGATCCCCGTGCCAGACTTTGAATAGATAAGACCATGCTCTGATAATATGGATCTTGGGCTATGTTAGCTAGAATCTTGTGGAAGTTGAACCATTTTGAAATTGCCTTCCCAATATCCCCCTTTTTTCTTTTGTGTATACATCATCAATCCATGTATGTTTCATTATTTGTGGGGGATAGACTTACGGATCAATATCAACAATATATGGTGCGGACATTTTGCTAAGACCTCACATAAAACCACGGAGTCCACCATACCTCATGCTACTAGTTCAGCCTAACTGAAGAGGAGCAGTTGGCTACCTCATGCTGGCCGACCTTTGGATTCCACTGCCACTGCCATGCTCCAATTGTGAGTCAGATCGTCGATGCCTCGTTGCTTCATTGATGCACGAATCCTAACTGTGAGATCCTAGTTGACTTCATCACCGTAGCCCTCATATTGATCATAAATTAGTTCCTACGTAGCCCTATAGTATTCTTCCTCAACTCTTGCTTTCTTTTTTAATGTATCTTTGCTTGTCATAGCTTGCTTTAAAATAATTTACGGATCTCCATCGAAATTTTCTTGCATTTTGCAACATCAGGATACCCACCGGCCAAATGCATCTTCACTCGAGTTATTCCTCCACCCTTGCCAATGTAGTCACAATAAATACATTGCTAATGATGACGGTTCCCATCTATCTTTCAGGCATGAGCTCATACATCATCATGTGGTTGTCCTTTGGTGCTATGATCCTACCAAATTTAAATCAAATGTTATAAAATATAAATATGTTGAATTTACCTAATATCGATCAAAAACCACTAATTAAAATATTAAATAATTTTATTAAAACATAACTAATCCTATTTTACCATCATAAATATGTGAAACACATAAAAGAAGTATTAAATATGTAATTTTAATTCAATATAGGTCAAATTATGATGAAATCATCATTAGATACATTAATCACATGATTAACATAATTAATTACCCACTAATTATTTCTCTTTCAACACTATAAACATGCTAAATATTCTAATAGGTATTAAAGATCAGTGATTTAAAAAGGCGCTCGCCTAGGCGCTTGGGCGAAGCGAGGCGAGGCCTGAGCGCCTCGCTTCATTTCCAGGCGGCGCGCTTCAAAGAGGCGTTGCCTGGGCGCTCGCTCGAGCCCAAGCGTCGGGCGTTTCGAGCGAGCGCTTGGGTTAAACCAGGCGACCGAACCAGCGTTTTAGGTTTGGTTCGGTCTCTGGTGCTTTAATTGGTTTAATCAAACCAACTAAAGCACCGATATCAACACGACTTCCCCAACCCTAACCCTACTCGCCATTCACGCTGCCACTGCTGCTGTCGCTCACCGCTCTCGCTGCTGCCGCTGCCACTGTTGCCGCTCGCTGCTCTCACTGCCGCTGCTCGCTTTTACCGCTCCCGCTCCCGCGGCTCACTACTGTCGCCACTCGCCGCTCCCGTTGCTCGCTGCTACCGCTACCACTGTCGTCACTCGCCGTTGCCGCTACCGCTGCCGCTGCCGCTCCCGCTTTTCTCAGTCAGCACCCTTGGTCTTCCCTTACACTCTTCTCTTCTCCTTCACTTCTCTTTCGAAAGTATACTGTTAACAGTATACAGTATAATATATTTTATTTAAAATTTTAAATAATTATATTTATTAATTATATTATATATTTTTATATTTTAGCACCTCACTTTGCTCGGGCGAGCGCCTAGCGCTTTTTAAATCACTAGCAGTTGTCGACTCACACCTTGGCGATCAGGTATATCGGGAGCAGTCCGTCAGCATATCACTTTGCGAATGAATGGTACCGAAATGTAGATATTGCGTTGGATTTTTTAGAGAAGGTGGCCAAAATGATGAAGAAGTGGGTAGACTTGGGAAGGCGACCACAAGAGTTTAAAGTTTGCGACACGGTATTGATGAAGCTCCAACCAGCATCACTCTAGTTCTTCAGGCAAAAAGTGCACAAGGGTAATAAAACATAATTAAACCTATTTTACCATCATAAATATCTTTTAATATTTAATATACATGAAATATAAACATTTAACCAATTAAGTGTCTAATTTTGAATTAATCAATATTAAACACACTAATCATAATATTAAAGGTCTTAATTATTGTCTAATTAGAAAAAGAGAATATATACATCTTAGATTAAAAAGTCCTCTTAATCTTCCCTAATTAACTTTGATTCAATTCATAAATCGTTGTTTTGTAAAGTTTAGAATAGTGCAAATATGAGAAAAAATGAGTTTGAGGTAGTTTAAGAGAGAGTGAGAGTGAAATTGAGTGAAATAGGGGAGAAGATAAGTTTAAAAACCCATGAGAAAGGGCTCCATTACCGAGCTGTGTCGAGCGGTAATAGTCGAAATTTTGACTATTATCACCCAATATACCCTCGTATCGTCCGATATGGGGCGTTATTGAGCGTTCCTCCCGGTAGCGGGCAATCCGCGTACTAGTGTGCTATCGGGCCGGTACGTACCACCCGTACTGGACGATATTATTCAAAATTAAAAATCCTAGTCTCACGGGCCTATTTCGAGAAGTTGGGGCAAGCGACGTGATCTCCTGCTGGCGGTCGTAGGGAGTAGGTGGTTCCCGAGCTTTTGCTTATGTGTTGCTTACGTGGCGAGGGAAGTTGGGGAGTGTCAGGATTATCCCTATCAACCCTAAATTTATTTTTGTTGCTATCAGCACTAGACCTGTGTCATCCGACCAAAATAGGTGGTAATTGTCGATTTCGACCATAATCGCCCACTACCGGGCGGTATCAGCCTAGTTGTGGCAAGGGAAGAAGCATCGAAGGAGAAGGAAGAAGAAAGAGAGAGCATTCGAAGAAGAGGAAGAACTAGGAGAACCTCGACGCGTCTTGATTCGACGTCGCTCTCCCTTAACGATCCCGATCCATAAGGTAATAGCCAAGCAACGGCTAGAGCAACGGAAGAGGCGGTCTCCTTCATCGCCTCGTCTACGATTCTGTAGCTTTTTCTTCAGTGCGTTCTTCATCGAAGGCCGGAGACGCCTGCGGCCTTCGTCGCCTTCTTCACCAAACGTCGTAAATGAGGAGATGAAGGAGACCGTGTTCTTCTCCTCATCTGTGGCGATGAGGAGAGGAGTTGTCACCGAGGCAACGAATGCCACCTTTTTAGATTATATATATATATATATATATATATACTGCTCGGTATTGCCCGTACCATACCGTACCGAGCAAAGCTCGGTATATCGATACGTTACTAAATTTCAATTGGTTAAAACGTCTCTTGAATTGTTTAGAAAGGAAGAAGATGGATGGCGGCTCTGTTGGCCTCCTCGCAAGCACAAGGAGCCATGTCCTAGGAAACCTTGATAAAAATTAAAAAAATATATCTTCAAAAATCTCAGTCTCATGTATTATCATGCAGGTGAAATGTTCATTCCAATCAAAATTAAGGACTGCATAGAAAATTACATAATACATGAATCTCCATGAATAAATACTAAAAGGGATTAGTAGCTTATAAACGCTTTGTTATAATCAATATGAGCATTATCCTTTACCATAACTTAATGTTTCGCAAAGAACAGTAGGTCAGGTTAGAGTACCCATCTAAATAATCTTAGAGCTTACATGCTTTGGCTACTAGTCTCTTTTGGGATGGTAGGAATAAATACAAGTTGTTGGGTTACATTGACTAGCAGGAGATAATAGAAATTTGCAAGTTGGAAAGGGAAAGCCAAGATATTGTAATTACATGATGTAAACCTTGCAAATAAATAAGAATTATGTATTTAGTATTATTGACAAGGACTATGTTATAGCACCATTGACATGTCGGCTTGTTATTAGAATGGTTCACGACAACCACCAAGCATACCATGGCAATAAGTGATGAAAGGAGAAATACAAACAAAAAGAAAGGACAACTCTTTGTGCAAATATTGGATCTTTATCATTCTAGAAAAAAATAATATCCAGAAAAGAAATTGAAAGTTGCAGAACAAGAAGATCTAAGAAATTGAAAGTGGCCGAGCGCCTCACTAATCTCCCAGGCGGCGCGCTTCGAACAAGTGCCGCCTGGGCGCTCGCCCAAGCCCAGGCGCTGGGCGCTTCGGGCGAGCGCCTGGGTTAAACCAAGGCGACCGAACCAGGATTTTAGGTTTGGTTCAGTCCTGGTTCGGTTGGTTAGTTGGTTCAATCGAACCAACTAAACCGATATAACCCTAACCCGCTGTCGTTGCCGCTCCCGATCCCGATCTTGCTGCTCGCTGTTGTTGCCGCTGTCGCTGCTCGCAAACGCTGCCTCTGTCGCCGCTCGCGCCTCCCGCTGCTCGCCACTCCTGCTCTCGCTGCCACTGCTCGCCGCTGTCGCTACTCGCAAACGCTGCCTCTGTCGCCGCTCGCGCCTCCTGCTGCTCACCGCTATCGCTGCTCGCAAATGCTGCCGCTGTCGCCGCTCGCGCCTCCCGTTGCTTGCTTCCGCTTCTCCTTCTATATACTGTTAACAGTATACTGTATTTTAATACTATTAATTTTTTTAATTTAATAATATATTTTTATTTAAAATTTTAAATAATTATATTTATTAATTATATTATATATTTTTATATTTTAGTGCCTCGCTTCGCTCGGGTGAGCGCCTAGCGCCTCGGGCGTTTTTGGACCTTAGCGTCTTTTGGCGCCTAGCGCTTTTTAAATCACTGCTATCACCAAAAAGAATGACAGAACTCCACAGGCGATGAATCAGAGTCCTTGATCCTTTGTATCGGTATATTAATTGGATATGTTTGTCGGATTTAATTCTAAAATTAATCCCACAATAAAATATACTCATGCACTATATCATTGATGCATCAATGTAGTTATGGTCATAATTTGATCGTCGAGAACCACACGTGTTCAAGACGACTCTTAATGTAAGTACAATTGTGTCATGTATTGTTTCGAAGCATGGAGAGTGTCGAAACTTCTACTTTTGCCACTGATCCGTTGCTTCGTATCATAAGATCGCATAGTACTATTGCTCGGGGAAGAATGACTAGTTATCACCGTTGCTCGAAGAAGAATGACCAACTATCATGTCAAGCTCCATATTCTAAATCTTGGGTGGCATGCTTAAAATACAACTTCTCGATCCATGCAACACCCTCAAACTATGTAGATGGGACCATCGACTCCCTAATGTTGCCACCATCATCTATCACGACATTACTGTCCACATCGCTATCATATCTCAAACCGAGCGAGTTGCTGAATGTGATTGAGAAGTTGCCCACGTACCTTTGATTAGAGAGTTCTTCCTCTAACTTAGGTATTAATCTTCCCTAATTAGCCTCCCAAGTTTGATCCGATTCATAAATCACAATTTTGTGAAGTTTTAAGAGAGTGTAACTGTGAAAATAAGAGAAAAAAAGTGAGTGAAAAAGAGATTAAGAGAGTGAAATGGGTGAAAGAGGAGGAAAGGATTTAAAAACTCTTTTATATGTATCTGACCATTGGAAATGGTCAGATCTAAGCCGTCCATTAGTAATGATCAAAATGTAATCATTATCGATCGATACAGGTCGGTAACGATTAGATTTCGACCAAATATGATCATTACCAAGTAGTACAGTCCCGTATCGGATGATACAAAGCCTTCTAGTATATTTCATTTGGTACAGGTTGGTCCGTATTGGTTCCGTATTGCTCATACCGAGCAATATACCATGTATGACGAACCCTATTATATTGGAACAATGTTATTCGTGTAATGAACTGTTGGTCATTGAAATGCTTTAGATATATATCCACCTTAAGATCAAGGATGAGATAGGAGATTATAAACTCACGTCATGTACAGTGTACATGCTGTTATAAATTGTTTCTTGTTTTATCCATTTGTTGAATTTCTGACTGATCATTTACCTTAATCCAGCCTGGAGAAGACTATTGACCGCTACCAGAATTTTATGAAAGAAGATAGATATGTTGGCAAGCATGATGACCCAAAGCAGGTATTATTATATATTTTTATTTGTTACTATCGTAAATCTTATTGGTAAGAGTTTTCCTATTCTTCAAGACACAGTTTGCTATGATTAATATAAACTATGTTTTCAAGTGACTTTAGGAATAATTCTATAAAACTTTTGGTTGGAAATACTGGTACAAATAATTGATGTGGCACCTGAGTCTTGGTGGTACTTATCCTAAAAGTTCTAAATAAATTATGGGGACAGATTATGATCTTTTGGTATTTATACTCAAACAACTTAGATTTCAGACTATGGCAATTAAGTTATAGGGACATTAGCCTGTTATGTATGGAACATTAATGAAGAATTCTTTCCATGAGAACAGACAATTCATAATTGATCATTGTTCTCTGATTTGCCCACTTTTGTTGTATGAAAAGAATCTAATCTGACTTGCATAACAATCTGAACTAGATGTTACTAAAATCACACACTCAGCTGTGAATTACCAGGATGATGGATTTGACAAGGTAGATTCATGGTTCAGCAATCTGGTTTACCTGAAGATCACTGAGATATGGTGATGTTTGGGGCATATGTCCACAAACCATTTTCTGATGATATATATGGCCTTTATGTTCATCCTGTCTTTCTTTCTAGTCACATTTGATTATTTTTTTGTACAATTCGTAATTCGTACAAACTTAAAGCAAAACCTCAATCTGAAGAATGATATATACTGCTTTCCTTATAGTTGGATGCCTCACTTTTCATATAATGAATCTTTTACTATCTATCCATCTACTGATAGATCTTGATACATTCTAACGCCATGTATATCATAAATAGTTCATGTAGTATAAATTTCTAACATACAAGGCTTGATCTGAAGCTCAGTCTGTGCTGCCTTTTTGTAGGTGGACATATTCAGTTATTTTTTTATAATTCATGTGTTTATTACCAAATAATGTATGATTAGTCACTTGGTATGTATTTGTCAAGATACATTATCTTTAATGTAACTAGTTGCAGAAGTTCAGGGAACCTTTTTTCACGTTTTGTTGAGATACATGTTTATATGAATTCAAGCTGAATTCCATGTTTTTCCCTCTGTATCTTCTTAGTTTGAATCTTGAGGTTACTCATTGTATCATCACCATGTTACCCCTTGTTGCTCATCTACCAATTCCTGTGAGTGCATATATCCAAATTGACATAGAGTAGCCATGTCATCCTTTGTTTCTTTTGCAGTAAAAATAAAATTTTATTAAGTTGTCAGTTCTACAATAAGACTTATGAAGGTCGTTATATAGAATGGAGGAAAGCTCCAAAGGGAAAGAATCAGTCCAGAGAAGACTGATTTGTATCAACTCTTAGCTTTAGCAGCCCAGTTGCATTCCCGAAAACAATGGGTAATGATATATGATTCTAGTTGGTGCAACAGTTTCTTTATGTCTTTAACGGTGTGAGCAATAGCCTAAGGAGCTTTTCCATCTCGGTTCAGCAGATCTACAATAGTAGAAGAATCAACTTTGATTGATGGTTGGGTGATATGTCTGGAAATTACTGATTGTAGATCAAATTTGACCACAAGAGCTTCACATTGCATGTCAGATTTATTATGGATGTCTTGTTGTCCCGCTGCAAAGTAGTCTCCAGGATGATTTCTAGTGATGAATCCCCTGCCTCCATCATGCAAAAGGGAGGAGCCGTTGTGTTAAATTGAAACCAACTTGCCTTTTTTTTATTCAGTCTAGTCCCTTAAGATAAAATGTTTATAGCATAATAACCAATATGGGCCATAGCATTGGCCCAAGCCCATATAATGAAAGGTTTTTTCTGGTTAAAAAGTGCATCATTCCACATTTTCCAAATAAACCACAACTGGTTTGCTATTGCTTCTTGTATCAATCCTAGATGGGTCCCTTCCTTAGCCATTCACTAATATTCCATGATTATTTGTAAAGAAAAGTAAAACTGAGGTTAATTTCCCAAAGGTTCCAAATTTTGATAGAAAAGGTCATTGAAAGAATAGATGTTCAATGGTTTCCAGATGAGAAAGGCAAAGGGGACAAACAGGTTGAACGTTATAATGAAGAGGAAGAAGACAAACAGCAGTAGGTAGGCGTTTATGCAATAGTTTTCAACAAAAGATATGAATTCTAGGAATAACTGGGACCTGCCATAGACTACGCCAACCATACCAACATGATTCAGGTTTGGGATGCAACAAAATGAAATTGCCTTCCCTAATAGATGATCCTTCCAGATCCATTTATCCTCACAAGGAAACTAAGTAATATCTATAGCCTTAACGGTAGAGATCAATTTAGGTGTATACATATCCAATAATCAAGGATCCGTATAAAAATATGTGGATTGCCTATTACCTAATTGTATTAAAAAAACACCCTTTTAAGTTCATACATTGCTGGAATGAATAATTTTCAACTCTAGCTAAAGTGATTATATTTAGGAATGTTCCATGGGTGAATTTGATCATATTTAGTGAAGAATAATATTTCATATACTATCGTCATTATTAAGATAATGATTGAGACAGTTAGCTTGTAAAGTTCTAAAGGCAATGATGCCTTGGATATTAAGACCACCATGAATCTTTTTGAGAGGTAACAGTATTCCAATTGATAAGATGTAAGCCTTTGTTTTGAGAATTATTTTACCAATGAAATTTTTTTTATTAATGTTTGAATTTTGTGGAGGAAACTATCTTACAACCAAGTAACACTTCAAAATGTGTAAAGGAATAGAAGTTAAAATATATTTAATCAAGATAAATCAGTCAGCTTATGAGAAATTATTACATTTCTAGGTGGTAAGTTTAGTTTTGATTTTGTTAAGAGTTTCACCATGAGCTGATTGGGGAATTCTTTTAGGAGTTATAGTTGCTCCTAAGGTTTGTAATTTTGGTCATTACCACTGTACCGATCAATGGTCGGTACGATATGTACCGAGGCATACCAACGATACACCCAAAAAATATTAAAAATAGCTTCAAAAATATCTAAAAAATAAAAAAATAAATTAGGATTTTTAAGCTAGAAATAAATATAAATTTAGTATAATTTCAGCAAAAATAATCCAAATTAGTAAAGAATAACGACGCATATCTTTTTCAGGCTTTGAAGAATAGCTTTGCGATACGAATGAAACCATTGTTCCGTTAAGATTAAATTATCTATAAAGAAATTATTTAAATTATTAGATATAAGTGAGAATGAGTTTAAGGGAGTTAAAAGAGGTTAAGAGAGGGGAGGAGGAAAAAGTTTAGAAACCCTTTACTATGGTCCAAACAGTCAATTTGACCCTTTGAAATAGGATGATTTCAGTCCTTGATTGGTAACGATCGAAATTCGATCATTACCGACCGGTACAGGTCGGTAACGATTAGATTTCGATTGTTACCACCCGGTATAGACCCTATATTATTCGATACATGATTAGATTCTGGTACCACCCAATAAAGAATAGTTTGCATATCGGTCTCTCGTTGAGCCGGTATGTACTGCCCGTACCAGGCAATATGGGTTGGTACTACAATGATCCTTCTTGATAAAAATGTCGAAAGACCTCAAAGAAGTGAAGTGCTAGTGTAAATCTATTAGGACTAGGACTTTTCCCTGATCTCATGGATTTAACAGCAATAAAAATTTCCTCAGAAAAGGGTTTGGTTAAAAAATCAAATTCAATAGTAGTTAAAGTAGGGAGAGTAGGAAGACAGTGTTGACCTAATGAGTTTGAAGCCGAGTGAATCCAAAGATTGGTATAATGTTGGCTAAAAAAAATTAAAATAACTTTATTATCTTAAATAAGAGTATTATTATTATCATAAATTCCTTTGATATAATTTTTGTGCCTAGGACAATTGACAAGGGTATGAAAATATTTGATATTTTTAATCCTGGGGCATTGCTTTCCAAGCGGTGCCACTACCGGTCATGTTTTCAGGGGCTAAATTGGCTGCTCAATTCGGTCCAATTCTGCCCTGTTAAGGGCCCAGTTGGCCCCTAATTAAGTTAGTGGGATTACCTCTCAATCCTAACTTAATTTACGCTCTAACTACGATAATTAAGACATGATCACAGCACTTCTTGTTTTGGTGCGCCAACTGCTCTTCCGGTGAGCTTCTGGCGTACTTCCAGCGAATATCCGATGAACTCTCGACAATGCTCCAGCGGACTCCCGGCAAGCTCTCGGACTTTACGATGATCTTCTTGGCGAGCTCCGACGAGCTTCTTTGGCAAGCTCCTAGACTTTTCGGTTGGTTCCGATAGAACTTCCGACAAACGTCCGGACTTCCGACGAACTTTAGAACTCCTAACGAGATCTCGATCTTGACTCTGGCACAACACCTGTTTTATGTCTTACGACTATCATAGTTAATCCCCCACGCTTTTCTCAACATATAGATTAGATCAAACAAATTACAATTGACTTCATCATCAAAATATGAGATTTAACAATCTCCTCCTTTTTGATGATGACAATCAATTGATGACGGAGTTAACCTTGACTCCCCCTATCTATATGCCATACTTGAGAAAAGACATTATTGAATTCAAGGCCTTTGAATTCAAGAAACAAACTGGTAAGATAAGTTCATTAAACTTATCAATATGCACATCATGATTCCTATCATGATCTAACATTCTCAAAATGACATCATATATCCAAAGACATTTAGCTTTGGCCCACCACTTAAAATTAATTTGTTTGATTAGAACAACATAGTAATTATAAAGGAAGGAAAGTTTTAAAATGTCCAAGGTGTTATTATTGTTATTGTTATCTAATTGTGATTCTAAATTCATTATGGGTGTCTAATTATTATCAAGATGCATTTTATGTTTCCCTAGGTTATGCTTATTCCAATGAGAAAGGACTCTACAAGTATAACATAACTAGTTGTGAAAAGCTGAGAGGGAATCAGGTTGGATATGTGGAACATTCCAAACTGAGTTAATCAAATGGGTAGTTTCATGGTATTATGCCTAGAAGTTTTGATAATAAAAAAAATTATTACAAATTAACTAAGTAGACTTAATGTTTAACATGATCACAATCAGAATGAAGTCTTAAAAAAATGATAAACAGAAAATTTGTCATAAATATTCATCTACAATAAATTACCAAAGACACAATCTAATCTAACAGAGATTCTAGCATGGCCAGTATGATTATTACATGTATAATTAGAACTAAAAAAACTTAAATAAGTTAAATCATAATTTTTGATAAATTCATGGAAAACACAAGTAGAACAGTTAATAACAAATATTTTATCACCAATTTTATCATGTGAATTTAAAATATAATTGAAATCTTCTAAAATACACTAAGGAATGTTGGAGAAGTTTAAATCAGAAAGAGAATTTCATAACTATTTTTATAAACAACAGAAGTACTAGCATTAATACCTAACAGTAACCAAGGCTTATCATTATTTAATTGAGTTATTTCATAAATAAAATAAGGGTGTTTAGATAGCAACATTTGCTAAATTGGTAGACCAAGCTAATAATATACCACCAGAAGCTCTAATAAAAGGATAGAAATCCCCTTTTCAGTGTTTCCCTAGTCTTTGAATAGCTCTATTTGATTGTTCAGTAGTGGCATGTGTTTCCTGTAGGAGAATGAACACAGGATTTTATGTGACAGATATATGCAAGATATTCTTGCACTAGTTTTCTTTTTAAACCTCTACAGTTCCAGCAAAATATTATCATTAGGAGAAAATTTTAAAGGGATCCAAGCCATCTAGACAAGTAACATATACAAGTAAATTATATTCAAAAATTAAAAAAAATTGAGTTTTCTTTTACCCTTTATTACTCCACTAATAGCTTTTAAACTTGTTCTGTTGGATGCTCTTGAGTGTGACCTAGGTGAGAAATGTTTGTTGAGATGATCCATGTGATCATGAAGAAGGTCGGAATCCTCCGCCGAGTAAAAGGACAGGAAATGTTAGTGTTAAAAGGATTAGGGTTTAAGGTGGTGTGATATACTTGTAAAGTCTCTGTGTCATTCGGATTTGGAGTCAGCTCCGAGTGAGGAGTATCAGTGATTTCAATAGGCGCTTGGGTGCTTGCCTAGGCGCTCGGGTGAGGCGAGGGGAGGCCCGAGCGCCTCTCTTCATGTCTAGGCGCCTCGCTTCAAAGAGGCGCTGCCTGGGCGCTCGCTCGAGCCCAAGCGTCGCCAGGTGCTTCGTGCGAGCGCCTGGGTTAAACCAGGTGATCGAACCAGATTTTTAGGTCTGGTTGGTCTCCGGTGCTTTATTTGGTTCAATCGAACTAACTAAATCACTGATATCAGGCTCCCTCTCGCAATTTCCCCGACTTCCCCAACCCTAACACTCGTGATTTTACCACCGAGATTTCTTCGCCGCTACTGTCGCTGCTCTCCGCTACTGTCGCTACTCGTCGCTGCCACAATCGCTACTCACCGCTATTGTCGTCGCTCGCCGCTGTTGTCGTCGCTCGTCGCTATTGTCGCTGCTCCCGCTGTCGCTCGCAGCTCCCACTCCCGCCGTCGCCGTCGCTCGTCGCTCCCGCTCCAGCTCCAGCTACGGCTGTCGCCTGCTACCGCTGCCGTTGCCTCAGCAGCCTCGGTCTTCTCACACTCTTCTCACTATACTGTTAATAGTATATTAACAGTATGTTGCTAACTGTATACTAATAATAATATTTTTATTTATTAGATTAATAATATATTATTTTGATTTTAATACTATTAATTTTTATTTATTTAATAGTATATTTTTTATTTAAAAAATAAAAAATATACTATTATGATTTTGTACTCGTTTTTTTTAATTTAATAACATATTTTTTATTTAAATAATTATATTTATTAATTATATTATATATTTTTATATTTTAGCTCCTCGTTTCGCTCGGGCGAGCGCCTAGCATCTCGGGCGTTTTTGGATCTTGGCGCCTAACGCTTTTTAAATCACTGAGGAGTATACATATCCATAGTTGCATCCGGTAAAATCTGATCTATGCAATAAGTGCCTGAATCCAATGGGACATTAGTCATTAATACTTTTTCTACCATCTGTCACGATGAAGAGATTTAGAATGATTTTAGATTAAATGTTGCAAACACCTTTCTAGAGATAATGGCATAGGTGGATTGGCTTTTGAATTGATGCTATGAAAAGTTGCATCAGTTGTTGGGTGGGGAATGGCATCGTGTAACGCGGTAACCACGGGTAGTAAGGAGCCATTAGGGGAAGAGAAAACAATTGGGTCTGTCATGTGAGGATCATGTGTTGACTCACAATGATCCCTACCCTTGTCTCATAGTGATGGTTTACTTAGAGTTCTTTTACGAAAAGGATGATGTTGAACACGAATCCATGAGCCAAAGTTAGACTCAGTAGTATCCTTAGGAATATCCATCCTTGGTTGAAACCTGGTTTTCACTAATGGGTCGTTGTCCAAAGGAGGATAACCGAGATAGAAGATGGAGTAGTTTTAGATTTAAAGAGACAGAGATTGGGTTTATGGCCAAGCCGACCACAATGATAATAGTATGGAGGAAGGTTTTGATAGGTACTAATATGAAAAATTTTAGTATTTTGCTACTCAATCGACACTCCTTAAGAGGGTCGGTAATGTCCATTTTTATATAAATCCAAACATATCTACCCCATGCAAGACTTAGAGAGTTAGGATCAATTTTAATAGCGATAGAATTGATTCTTTCGGTCATTGGGTTGGAAATTAGATTTTCAAGATATAAGTTGAAGAACATTCCCATGAAGGTTCCAAGGTACCTCGATAAGGACTTTGATGGAATCAGATTCATATTGAAAACAAAATAGGAAGAAACCAACCTCTAAATCAAGAATCGATAGAGAAGAGAGAATTGACCAAATTTTCAATAAAACATTTTGTAAAACATGCAAAGGAGGGGCTCGTCAAAGGAACCTATTGATTAGGCATGAAGCCTAGGGTTTCCTCCAAGCCTACAATTTTTCTTCTTTGAATTGAACAAAGTTGGAAGTGAATGATGAAAAAGACAATTCTCATGTCAAAACACTATCTTACCCTAGGGTTTGACCCAACTTAGTGTTCCTAAGTAACTGTCTTTGTATTTACATACCTTCTGTGTATCAGGTATATTAGATTTTCTTTTTCTTTATCTTTCAATAAACTGTGATGGGAATGTACATTAATTACTTGTTCAAGTATCTTATGATGTTTGTTTAAGAAATTTAACTTTATGATGGCTCTCTGTTACCTATTTTGGTTCTTAGTTATATTGCCATCATCAAAGACACCAAAAGGGTGACAGGTCTGGTTATACAAGATATCATCAAGGATTTTGAGCTATTCTGACCAGTTTAACATCTTCTATTATATTGGTATTTTTGAACTTATTACTATATCCTAGAAAATATTGGGGTACTTAACTAGACTGCCAGTAGTTCATAAATGACTTCACACTTGAATAAATAATTGACTTTGCATTTGGATTCTGGGCTCTTTTCACTGGATGCTTAATTTCCTTTGTCATTTTGAAAGATTCTGATTTCTCCAGCCAATAATTGCAAGGGAAAGAGGATGGGAAGCAACTAAAGAAAGACACTTACAACCCTAGTTAACCATGAGGGGCATTTCCTTAGACAATGTGAAATAAAGAATAGACAGAATCTAGTTCCCTCTGGTCATGAACATCTGAATAAGAGGAACTGGCTAGATAAAGTTAGAAGTATTCTTCACAACAAGGATGTGAACTGTAGGTCATTTATCTCAAGGGCAAATGTCAGACAGTCTTTACACTTCTTTATTACTTTTAGAAGATGAATCTGAATATAAACATGTCCACTCTTTTCAGTAACATGCTAAATTTTTCACTAATTTATTAGATTTTTTTTTCATTATCTACTAATGATGCCACAGAATAATGAACAAGGATTTGCGCATTCAGAAGGCAATTCCAAACTACTGGAGATTGTTGAAAGGTTATAATTTGACTTTAAATGTGCATATATCAAAAGAGATCTGGCATAAATTTTCCCTATTATTTTTTGTTCCTTGTGAAGGGTTTTTGGAACAGATTTTGACAAGCTGAATATGGATGACCTTGACGGGCTGGAGATTGATATATGCGTTGCACTAAAATGGATAAGATCTAGAAAGGTCAGAGTATTTATCTCACACAAATATTAAGCATGTTTAACTTGCATATGGAATGCAGAAATATCAGCCATATATTACTATAAAAGTCTATCATATTCATGGAAGTTGATACCAAGAGTTTAACTACAGTAGACACCAGTGCTCCAGTCAAAGAACTACTGGCTAAACAAATCATTCCACCTTGATTTGAGAAAAAATAATCAGCCAGGTAAAAGGATTCTTAAACTCTTAGGTGCATACCTAATATCACCTAATAGAGAATATTTTAATGCTGAGAACAAGAAGAATGAGAATACTTGACCATGTTCTAAACCCAAAATATAGTGCAATGATGTTTCCCAATTTAGTTGTTTAGTTTTAAGTTAAAGGGATAGAATATATCAATGTGTTTTCATGTCCAAAACAGAAACTACTTGACACCTAAAAGATAAAAAAGGACTGGCCACATACATACAGCGTTTCTAAGTGTCCTAAGAAGCAGTCGCAACCAGAACAAGCAGCATAGTCTTCTGCCATATTATATTTATGCTACTCAAAGCCTAGCTACCTTCTCTTTCAGTTTGCAAATAGTTATAATGGTGATTGGGTAGCAAGTAATATTTCACAGCAAAATGATCTATGAGGTCACATTTTCTAAATTTAACAAAAGAATATCAGAATTGTTGCCTAAAAATTAACTTATGGGATAAGGAAGTAGATCTTGAGTACTGATCTGCACCTCTAGTATCTATTATGCCACTTATGCAGAAACCTCTAGTTGACCACTGCCAGAAGATCAGGGGAGTACAGAGCCCAATATTCTACAGTGTCATATGTTAGCAAAGTTCTGCTAGTGAAATCAGGTAGTGTAAATACAAACTCACTTTATCATTTCCGTTGATCCTAGTCATGAAGGTCCAGGAGAAAAAGCACAAGCATTACTAAAAGGTATTCCTTGGTAAATCTAGCAAATGTTCTCATGCAGGCACCTTTATATTATTCAATTTTGTATGATGTTTATTACAACAGGAAGCTAGTATAGTTAGAGGCTGAGGTCAATGGTGGTCATCTGAAATCATTAAACTGCTACTGATCTAGAGGTGTTTATTTCATGGTATGAAACTAGAGTCAAAATCATTTCAGGCAACTGAGTCATAAGGGAAAGAGTGTCAACTGACACTCATGAAACACCGTGTTAGACTAAATATGATAGTTTCTTTGACACAACTTCAATAAGATTAAAAAAGATTGCTTCTTAGGAATCATAAAACAAAGAACAGGAAACTTTGAGGATGTTAGTTGGTTCAGCTGGTAAAGATGGCTTTAACTGTTAATAACAAGGTCTTGGGATTGAATACCATCCTCATCATTTACCATATGACAAAAACACAGTAAACTCTAGTCAAAATCTAGGACACTGCAAGTCAACATAACATGAAAGTCATGGATTTAGCACTGTCAGTAACTGTTTTCATTGCCCTTGTCCAATCGTCGAGGCAGGCTTGAGCTTCCACTGATTCGGGGGTTATGCTTGAGTCACCAGTATTTGCCTCGCAATCTTCGCTAAGATTGGAAATGTTGTTGTGTATCACGCTCACCATTTCAGAATAGGAAACTCTATACTGGTAATGCTGTCACTAAACTCAAAAGTTGTTAGATACATATTAGGCTTGGAGCTTTATCTTGAGGATCCCTTGGTCTTTTTTGACCTTGTAATAATAGTTGTTCTCGCTTAAAGATTTTACCCTTGTTGCTAACTTGATCAGTAGATTTACATTGTTCTCTACTATAGTTAGCACTGTAATGCTCATATAAGTTATTGACCATTCTTTTAACATCTCTAATTTTATCACCAATATCAATATGTACTATGAAACTTTGATGATAAATGGATAAATAATCACCTACGCCATCTAATCTAATAAGAGGATCATACTTGATGATCAATTACAGATTCAGTCAACAAAATCGTCTTATCGCATCAAAGGAAGAGCAAAAAAGCTTTTGCATGGGTGATCTGTTTACCGAAAGGATCATGTTAGTTTGTGAGGAGGCTTGCTTCAAGTATACTAGGGAAAGAAAGGACTTCCAAGTAACTTGTTCAAGTCTATTCAAGTGTCTGTGTGACTACCTCATCCTATTAGACCAAAAAGTAACTAGTGTCCTTTATGTCTCTCCTCGACCAAATCTCATGCTTTTATCTTCTTCAGCAACTAGCTGATATATAAACACTAGGTAATGGAGAACCTTTCAGTTACATGAATAATCAAATGTGGTCCGAGCCAATAAAAAATTCAGTGACAAGGTTATCCAACTTCTGTTTTGGCCTGAAGAGTAGAATGATAATTACTAGATTATTGTGTAGTAACCCTTAGATAATAAAACTTCGATATTGAGAATATCGTAATTAATTGGACAGCATCTAATGTTGATAAAAGCCCTAGCTCTCTGAAGTTCACATTATTGTTATCTCAGAATTCAACCAGCTAAGAAATGCAGGGTAGACGTTCTTTTTACATATATTTCCAAATATTTTCTCGTATCAACCGAAGGTGTGATTTTTATACATGCGTAGGGCTAACCATTTGAGCACATTAGATTATGTTTGGAGGGTATATATGATTGATGTATGTTTAGGGGAATTGATTAATTTTCCTTGAGAAAATCCACTTATAATGGGAAAGAGACAGCTGCTGTAACAATATCGAATCATCTTCTGTTCTTGCAGGATCAGTCGATGATGGATTCATTAGCCAGCCTTTCTGCGAAGGTAACTTCATTATTCTATTAATTAAGAGAATACACTAGTTTGCTAAATATTAGCACATTATTTTAATGTAATCGTGCTTGTTATTATATTCATTATCCATTTCTGTTACAATTCAGCATGCAAATAGCATGTGGTTTATTTTTTCATTGCTTGCTGAATCCTGCTTCCTATGGCTAGGATGTGATTCCTACTGATGAATAGCACAGATTCACATACCTACCACCATTTTGTTCTTTTCTTCTGTTTTCTTTTCTGAACTTCAATAACTTCAAGAATTGGACTTTTGCCCCCTTTTAACTATGATTTCTAGAGCTCATCCATTGTCGTGGTATATAACCAAAATTTACTAAGATCTGGCTTGATGAATGATGCAGCTCCTCCAATCTACTGTGACCTATTCTCTCAGGGGAATAGAAAATTGATTTGATACACAGGAGGAGATGCATAGTATTCTAAATAACTCTGAAGTGTATAGATGCAGAATAGAACTCCATGGTGGCAAGTAGGTATCAACACTTACTCCAACCATTAAACCCTAAAAGGGACGTAGTTACTCACCATGGCACTTCTCAGAATGCTATCTTATCACAAGAGGTCACCACCTGCAGTCGCCTGCAGAGATGATCTTCACATTCAACCCATGAAGGCCAATTTTCTCAAGCATGCAGCTTGCTACTCCTTTTATGTATCATTTACTGATCAAATATGTCCATCTGATCTGACCCAGGAGAAATCATTACTTGAGGAGAGAAGACTTTTGCAATCTGTAAGTAGAACACTCGCAAGCACACCTTTTATTTCTTTGCTCTCCGTCTCTGTGGATCGATCATGTCATTATGCTCCTGTTCTTGTTTGTTAGGCGTTAATCATGGAGGAGAGAAGCGACGCGAAGAAGATCGCCGACAACAGCGCGGCAGCGGAGGCAGCGGAAGCAGCGGGAACGTCACCGGGGAACGCGGAGGGCCGCTACGCTGCTTGGTGGCGACCGCCTTCACGGTCGTCGCAGCCGGAGGTGGATACGCCGTAGGAAGCCGTCGGGGCTATCGTCGTCCTCTTCTATTAGTGTAAGCGGTGTGGCGTCTGGACCAATCCTTCGGTTTCCCGATAGTTCGGGAGCCATGTCGCGGTGTCACAGTTGTTTTGATGCCTTCTGTTATTACAACTATACCCAAACCAAAGGAGCGACACGTGGTACACACGATAATATATTGTATTAAAGTATTTTAAAGCCCTAAAACTAATTATCATCAAGTACAATAAGTGTCTGTTTAGTATTCAGAAAAATTGATGTTTGCGTACGTTCAGAAAATTTTAGTATTCAGGAAAATTTATCTTTGTCTACGATATCGATTTAAACATATGTTTGTTGAACGAGTGGCGACAAGGGATATATATTATGAATAACTTTTGGAGTCAAATATGTTATTTTGAACTTTGAACAATTTCTAAAAGTATTTAGAAAAAGTTGTTAACTTGTTTGTACTAATAAGAAATACATTAGACACAAGTATGGTAGGAAGATAAAGCATCTCACCGCGACCACCTCTCCTTCTCTCCTATGTAAATTGATCTATCATTATTTCCCATGTTTGATTCCCGCGAACTGCGGTGAAGCATCCGCCCCGCACGAAATACGTTCGTGGATGGTGCGACCTTTGTCCGTTGGCTCCTCGTGCGTCCGTTCAGATAACTTTTGTATTACAATTCGTTTGTACCCGTCCCCCTTCTTTTATTCGTCCTGTAATTGCATTTACATATCGAAGAATATTTTAAGATGGACAGCGGAGTATAAAAAGACGGGGCTTCACAACTACACTCGTGGGTATAACTGTATTCTTTCCGTCGGAGGAAAGATATTATTTGGAACACTTTGTTAAAAGCAGCCCAAGGTTATCCACCGCCTCTGAGATTCCAATGGTGGGGGGCCCACGGTAACGGACGTATGACCCCACCATACCATCTCCTCGCGTTATCGTGTGCCTGCGGAGGACAGCCGAGGCGCAGTCTCCTCATGTGCGGCATCCAAGGGAGGGGACCACCATTACAGGTGCTTCCTCGTAGCACGCCCATCGTTCATCGTCGACGGCGACGTGTCTCCTTCACCGTCTTATTCTGCCTCAAGGCCGGCCTTTAGCTTCTCGCGGATAGGGTTTCGAAGAGGAGGAAAATGGCGCGGCGAGGGAGGGTGGAGCTGCGGCGGGTCGAGGACCCAGGTGTGCTTCTCCAAGCGGCGGAGCGGCCTGTTCAAGAAAGCCTACGAGCTCTCCGTGCTCTGCGACGCCGAGGTCGCTCTCCTCGTCTTCTCCCCCGCCGGGAAGCTCTACGAGTTCTCCAGCGTTTCCAGGTACGTCACCTCCACGGCCCTAACCTCTTGCTTTTTATATTACGACTCTTAATATCACGATCCCTTCATCGCCACCGCCGCCTACCATCATATATTTCAAGATTCACCTCAAAACCCTAGGCATTTGGTCCGTCCGTCTCTGAGTAGCTAGGCCTTCGGTTACCTCCTCTCTCGCTCTTGATCCGACGGCAGGGAGATCCATTTAGTTTGGGGGCGATCCATCACTTCCGCCTTTTTCTCTTTATTCGGTTCACTGTCTTGTCGTGTTTTCTGTCTTGCACTATCATTTCAATGGAATGTTCGTCTACCAAAGCAGCATAATTTGTTTTATTTTCTGGAGGAATCGCTTGGTTTGTCGACATGTGTAATATAATTCTGTATGCACTGTCATGGTTCTCATCAGTAGTTTTTCTCATTTTTCATGTTACATTATTGGAAGATGTTTCTTGATATCTTAATTCTGCTACATGGTTTATCTAGCTAGTATAATTTTGTTTCGGCTGCCACTACTCCATTATTGCCTCGTACATGTCTCATGTTACATTCTTAGAAGCTTAACCTTTCTGTAGGGCAAGATCTCAGTTAGCACTGACTTGAAGGTTAAGATGACAAAGTCTATCTTGGAAACTTCAACTTGCTGATATATGAGTCCCGAGATTAGTTTGTGAAAAAACTTTGTTGGTCCTCTCATGGTAATAACGCTACTGCACGCGTGATGTACGATCGAGACATTACAATGACATCTGTAGCTTAGATTTAGGAACACCTTTTTATCCGATATGACACATGATTCGTAGATATTATAAAGATATCGGAGGTGATTGTTTGATGATGGATTGATCCTCCTCCTTATAATGAACGAGGAAAAAGAAAGAGACCTACAAGACTTGTATCCCCGAATACTTGCCAAATCACTCTTAGATTAATCTAATCGTTACTGATGAGAAATCCATTAATTTAGACATCAAATGCAGTTCTGAGACAAACGCATTGTTTGTTTTATTGTAATCTTTAATAACTTTTTGTTAGTTCAACCTTTTCCATAGATGTAATAGATTAAGTCATTTAACAAATCAAACATGAAAAAAGGAAGATAAGTTAAGCATAAGAATATTGGGAAGGTGAGTTTGATTAAAGAAGCTTCATATAGAAAGAATTAATATAGGGGAAAGATATTGTGGATAAGAAAAACAATCTCCCCTAGTAACAATTGACACCAAAGAATCCCCATAAAAGATAATCAGAATGATCAGTTTGGTTAGTCCTTAGTTTAAGAAAAACAAAATTCATTAATAATTGTCTTAGTTGTCTATCTTTTTTCTTATATTTGGAGTTTTAAATAAAAAGTAAATAAGAAGTGAAACTATGATGTAGATGAAATTTAGCATGAGGAGAGGGAGTTTATAATGTGATTCTATCTCACGTCTGACGTGAGGTGTGAAAACTCCATCCATGAGAAGATTGGTGTTTATGATTTCTTTTTTGTTTATATCATTTAATATTTTCTTTGTTCTTCACATTAATCTCCGGTTTTTACTTTCCATAAAATCAAACTTAGTTACAAGAATTTCACATCTTCTTCTTGATTCCAATCCCAAGTAAATCCCTTAAACTCCTTTGAAATTTCTTCTATGCTGTAGTGCTACATTACATTGTTGTACTAATAACCAAATCTCGAGGTTCTAAACTCTTCAAGTGAAAGCTTATGCTTACTTGTGGTAACTAACACAATTAGTATATTATCTTATGTTCAGTTTATTATTAGGACTTAAGTTAACTTATAAAAGATTGTTTGACTTATTATTATTAACTTAGGTTTACTCTTTTTGGGTTAAATGATTAAACCTTAACAAGTTTGTGATTTTGTTATCCAATCGAGTTACAATTGGATCGTGACAAATTATATTAGAGGTAGTCTAGTATTAAGGGTCCAAGTAAAAAATGGCTACTCATGATAGATAAATATCATGAGGTTGATAGGTTAAATGATATTTAATTTTATTATGTATTCATAGTTGTATATATATTAATGTGACAACAATACAATCTTAGGCAAAAAGTATTGTTGTACTAATAACTAAATCTCGAGGTTCTAAAACTCTTCTAGTGAAAGCTTATGCTTATTTGTGGTAACTAACAATATTAGTATATTATTCCATGTTCAGTTTATCATTTGGGCTTAAGTTAACTTATAAAAGATTGATTGACTTATTATTAACTGAGGTTTACTCTTTTTTGGGTTAAATGATTAAGCATTAACAAGTTGATGATTTAGTTATACAATCGAGTTTGAATTGGATCGTGACAAATTATATTAAACTTAGTCTTGTATTAAGGGTCCAAGTAAAAAAAGACTACTCATGATAGTAAATATCATGGGCTTGATGGGTTAACTGACCATTAATTTTATAATGTATTCACAATTATATATATATATATATATATATATATATATATATATATTAATGCGACAAAAATATAATCTTAGACAAATGTTGTACTAATAACCAAATCTTGAGGTTCTAAAACTCTTCTAGTGAAAGCTTATGCTTACTTGTGGTAACTAACACTATTAGTATATTATCCAATGTTCAGTTTATCATGACCTAAGTTAACTTATAAAAGATTGATTGATTTTATATTATTAACTTAGTTTTACTCTTTTTCTGGTTAAATAGTTAAACCTTAACAAGTTGGTGATTTAGTTATCCAATCGAGTTAAAATTAGATCGTGACAAATTATATTGAAGTTCGTCTAGTATTAATGGTGCAAGTAAAAAAAGACTACTCTGTTGAATCTCGAATTTTAATGATGAAACCAATTGATAAGTGTTTATATTTTAATCTATGTTTTGAGTGACGCAGGATGCTTCGATCAGGATGAGACAATTAAAGCAAGAAAAATCATGTTGTGCCGGAGGAAAACGATATTGCGCTAAGAATATCGGAGTTGCAGAGTTAATTGGCCGATTGGGCAATAGGCCACAAGAGAGGACAATGCGCCGAAGAATCGGACGAAGCGTTAAGGGACCAATGACATACCGGACAACTTGATTAATGCTTAGTATTAATTGTCTAGATCGAAGTATGTTTTTACATGTGCAGGATTAACTACGATAGTAAGACATGAAGCAAAATGAAGTCCCGGAGTCAAGGACGCGATTTCGTTGGGAGTTCGAGAGTTCGTCGGAAGTCCGGGCGTTCGTCGGAAGTTCTGGCGGAACCAGCCGAGAAGTCTCGGAGCTTGCCAGAGAAGCTCGTCGAAACTCGCCAAGAAGATCGTCGTGAAGTCCAGGAGTTTGCCGGAACATTGCCGAGAGATCGTCGGAAGTTTGCCGGAAGAATAGACATAGGGACTTGTTTAGCTTAGCAAATGTCTTAGGATTTCGTAGTTAGCACGTAATTGGGCTTGGATTTGGGCCAACCCAATTATGGGCCAGCTAGGCCAATGTAAGGACTGTGTTAGGCCCAATGAGAGGCCCAAATAGTGCCCCAAGAAGTCTCACCGTCATGGCACAGTCTTCGAGACTATGTCAGGTGGTGGTATCGTCAGTCTAGGCGATTGTACCGCCCCTGGCAGGGTGCCAGGCGGTGGTACCGCCCAGCACTGCCCCCCAAGCGGTGGTACTGCTAGACCTGAGTGTTGGTATCGCCCAGGGCAATGTCAGTGTCAGATTGACACCGGGCGGTGGTACCACTCGTGCCCGGGGAACCCGGGATGGGAAAGTTGTAGGCTCCAAGTTTGAATCAACTTGAAGCCTATAAATACCCCTCTCATCCCTGGTTAAAACACACAAGTATTGAGAGTAAAAAAGTATAGAAACGCTACTGCAATTTTGTGTGAGCTCCTCTCAAAGTTCTAAGTGTTAGAATAGTTTAAGAGATGAGTGAGTGGGGGTGTAAGGGTTATCTCCTAAACCCGGCAAAAGGAGAATTGAGTTGTAAAAGGTGGTTGGTCTTCGCCTATTGAAGGAAGACCCATAGTGGATGCCGGTGGCCTCGACGGAAGAGGAATCGGCGGAGTGGATGTAGGTCACGACGACCGAACCACTAAAAAAATCTGGTTTGCGTTTATGTCTTGAGCAATTTACTTTAACTACAAATCTGTTTAATTGCTTACTGGCTTCAATTCATTTACGAACGAGTTTCAAGTTAAGATCTTTACGAAAAGGTTTTCGTCGAAACTGGTTTTATCGTACGAAGGTTTTTTAGAACCGACGTAGTTTTTACCGCTGCACTAATTCACCCCCCCTCTTAGTGCCGACCTCAGACTCTTGATTCCTAACATACTCATGATAGATAATATCACAGGCTTGATGGGTTAACTGACCTTTAATTTTATGATGTATTCACAATTGTATATATATATATATATGTGCCAACAATAGAATCATAGGCAAAACCAAATCTCGAGATTCTAGTGAAACCTTATGTTTACTTGTGGTAACTAAAATTGTTAATATATTATCCCATGTTTAGTTTATCATTAGGACTTAAGTTAACTTATAAAAGATTGTTTGACTTGTTATTATTAACTTAGTTTTACTCGTTTTTGGGTTAAATGGTTAAATCTTAACAAGTTGGTGATTTAGTTATCCAATCGAGTTAGAATTGGATCGTGACAAATTAAATTGAAGTTAGTCTAGTATTAAGGGTCAAAGTAAAAAATGGCTACTCAAGATAGATAATATCATGGGCTTGATGGGTTAATTGACCTTTAATTTTATTATGTATTCACAATTGTATATATATTAATGTGGCAACAATAAAATTTTAGGCAAAAAGTATTGTTGTACTAATAACTAAATCACGAGGCTCTAAAACTCTTTTAGTGAAAGCTTATGCTTATTTGTCGTAACTAACAATATTAGTATATTATTCCATGTTTAGTTTATCATTAGGACTTAAGTTAACTTATAAAAGATTGATTGACTTATTATTAACTTAGGTTTACTCTTTTTTGGGTTAAATTATTAAACCTTATCAAGTTTGCGATTTAGTTATACCATCGAGTTAGAAATGGATCGTGACAAATTATATTGAACTTAGTCTAGTATTAAGGGTCCAAGTAAAAAAAGACTACTAATGATAGTTAATATCATGGGTTTGATGGGTTAACTGACCTTTAATTTTATGATGTATTGATAATTGTATATATATTAATGTGGCAATAATAGAATCTTAGACAAAAAGTATTGTTGTACTAATAACCAAATCTCGATGTTCTAAAACTCTTCTAGTGAAAGCTTATGCTTACTAGTGGTAACTAACACTATTAGTATATTATCTCATGTTTAGTTTATCATTAGGACCTAAGTTAACTTATTAAAGATTGATTGACTTTTTATTATTAACTTAGGTTTACACTTTTTTGGGTTAAATGGTTAAACCTTAACAAGTTTGTGATTAAGTTATCCAATCTAGTTAGAATTAGATCGTGACAAATTATATTAACGTTATTCTAGTATTAATGGTCCAAGTAAAACAAGGCTACTCATGATAGATAATATCACGGGCTAGATGGGTTAACTGACCTTTAATTTTATGATGTTTATACAATTGTATATATATTAATGTGGCAACAATAGAATCTTAGACAAAAAGTATTGTTGTACTAATAATCAAATCTCGAGGTGTCAATTGTATATATTAATGTGGCAATAATAGAATCTTAGACAAAAAGTATTGTTGCACTAATAATCAAATCTCAAGGTTCTAAAACTCTTCTAGTGAAAGGTTGTGTTTAATTGTGGTAACTTACACTGTTAGTATATTATCTCATGTTTAGTTTATTGTTAGGACTTAAGTTAACTTATAAAAGATTGATTGACTTATTATTATTAACTTAGGTTTACTCTTTTTTGGGTTAAATGGTTAAATCTTAACAAGTTGGTGATTTAGTTATCCAATCGAGTTAGAATTGGATCGTGACAAATTATATTGAAGTTAGTCTAGTAATACTGGTCCAAGTAAAAAAGGGCTACTCATGATTGATAATATCAAGTGTTTGATGGGTTAACTGATCTTTAATTTTATGATGTATTGACAATTGTATATATATTAATGTGGCAATAATAGAATCTTAGACAAAAAGTATTATTGTACTAATAACAAAATCTTGAGGTTCTAAAACTCTTCTAGTGAAAGCTTATGCTTATTTATGATAACTAACACTATTTATATATTATCCCATGTTAAGTTTATCATTATGACCTAAGTTAACTTATAAAAGATTGATTGACTTGTTATTATTAACTTAGGTTTACTCGTTTTTAGGTTAAATGGTTAAATCTTAACAAGTTGGTCATTTAGTTATCCAATCGAGTTCGAAATGGATCGTGACAAATTATATTGAAGTTACTCTTGTATTAAGGGTTCAAGTAAAAAAAGGCTACTCTTGATAGATAATATAAAGAGCTTGATGGGTTAACTGACTTTTAATTTTATGATGTATTTATAATTATATATTTATTAATGTGGTAACAATAGGATCTTAGGAAAAAAGTATTGTTGTACTAATAACCAAATCTCGAGGTTCTAAAACTCTTCTAGTGAAAGCTCATGCTTACTTGTGGTAACTAATACAATTAGTATATTATCCCATGTTCATTTTATTATTCTGACTTAAGTTAACTTATAAAAGATTGATTGACTTATTATTATTAAATTAGGTTTACTCTTTTTTGGGTTAAATGGTTAAACCTTAACAAGTTGGTGATTTAGTTATCCAATCGAGTTCGAATTGGATGGTGACAAATTATATTGAAGTTAGTCTAGTATTAAGGGTCTAAGTAAAAAATGGCTACTCATGATAGATAATATCACGGGGTTGATGGGTCAACTGACCTTTAATTTTATGATGTATTCACAATTGTATATATATTAATGTGGCAACAATAGAATCTTAGACAAAAAGTATTGTTGTACTAATAACCAAATCTCGAGATTCTAAAACTCTTCTAGTGAAAGCTTATGCTTACTTGTGGTAACTAACACTATTAGTATATTATCCCATGTTCAGTTTATCATTAGGTCCTTAGTTAACTTATAAAAGATTGATTGACTTTATATTATTAACTTAGTTTTACTCTTTTTTTGGTTAAATGGTTAAACCTTAACAAGTTGGTGATTTAGTTATTCAATCGAGTTAGAATTAGATCGTGACAAATTATATTAAATTTCATCTAGTATTAATGGTGCAAGTAAAAAAAGGCTACTCATAATAGATAATATCACAGGCTTGATGAGTTAACTGACCTTTAATTTTATGATGTATTCATAATTGTGTATATATTAATGTGGCAACAATAGAATCTTAGGCAAAAAGTATTGTTGTACTAATAATCAAATCTCGAGGTCAATTGTATATATATTAATGTGGCAATAATAGAATCTTAGACAAAAAGTATTGTTGCACTAATAATCAAATCTCAAGGTTCTAAAACTCTTCTAGTGAAAGCTCATGCTTACTTGTGGTAACTAATACAATTAGTATATTATCCCATGTTCATTTTATTATTCTGACTTAAGTTAACTTATAAAAGATTGATTGACTTATTATTATTAACTTAGGTTTACTCTTTTTTGGGTTAAATGGTTAAATCTTAACAAGTTGGTGATTTAGTTATCCAATCGAGTTAGAATTGGATCGTGACAAATTATATTGAAGTTAGTCTAGTAATACTGGTCCAAGTAAAAAAGGGCTACTCATGATTGATAATATCAAGTGTTTGATGGGTTAACTGATCTTTAATTTTATGATGTATTCACTGTTAGGATCGAATCGACACTAAAAGGGGAGGGGGGGTGGGTTAATTAGTGCAGCAGATAAAAACGTCGATTTGAAAATCTTTGTACGATAAAAACCGATATCGGAAGATAACTTGAAATTGAATGTTTGTTCGTAAGCATAGTGAAAGTAAAGTAAGGAGGAAGTGAAGCAATTGCAAAGTAAGTAAATTACAATAATAGAAATGCACAATGATTTATAGTGGTTCGGTTATCGTGACCTACATCCACTCTCGATTCTTCTTCACTTGAGGCCACCAGCTTTCACTATCGATCTTCTTTCAACGAGCGAATATCAACTCCCCTTTTACACTCGATTCTCCTTTTGACAGGTTCAGGAGAGAACCTTTACACCCCCACTTACTCCTCTCTTAAACCACACCAACACTTAGAGCTTGAGAGGAGTTCTCACAAGATTACAAAGTGTTTTGCACTATTTTGCTCTAATTTCTTATGTATGTTAAACAGGGATGAGAGGGGTATTTATAGGCCTCAAGTGGATTCAAACTTGTAGTCTAAAAGTTTATCATCCCTGGTTTTTGGGGTACTGGCAGTACCACCGCCTGTGTCAGGCGGTATCACCGCCTGCAACTCTGACATTGAGCGGTACCACTACTTGGGAGACTGTGTCTGGGCATTACCACCGCCCAGACTGGCGGTACCACCACCTAATAGTCTCGGAGACTGAGTCTGGATAGTACCATCGCCCAGACTAGCGGTACCACCGCTGACACAGTCTCGGAGACTGTGCCATCGATAAAAATCGATATCGGAAGATAACTTGAAATTGAATGCTTGTTCGTAAGCGTAGTGAAAGCAAAGTAAGGAGGAAGTGAAGCAATTGCAAAGTAAGTAAATTACGATAATAGAAATGCACACCGATTTATAGTGGTTCGGTTATCGTGACCTACATCGACTCTCGATTCCTCTTCACTTGAGGCCACCAGCTTTCACTACCGATCTTCTTTCAACGAGCGAAGATCAACTCCCCTTTTACACTCGATTCTCCTTTTGACAGGTTTAGGAGAGAACCTTTACACCCCCACTTACTCCTCTCTTAAACCATACCAACACTTAGAGCTTGAGAGGAGTTCTCACAAGATTACAACAGTGTTTTCCACTTTTTTGCTCTAATTTCTTACGTATGTTAACCAGGGATGGGAGGGGTATTTATAGGCCTCAAGTGGATTCAAACTTGGAGCCTAAAAGTTTATCATCCCCAGTTTTCGTGGTACTAGCGGTACCACCACCTGTGCTAGGCGGTATCACCGCCTGCAACTCTAACACTGGGTGATACCACTACTTAGGAGACTGTGTCTGTGTGGTACCATCGCCCAGACTATCGGTACCACCACCTAATAGTCTCAAAGACTGAGTCTGAGCGGTACCATTGCTCAGACTAATAGTACCACCTTTGACACAGTCTTACTCAGACTAATAGTACCACCTTTGACACAGTCTCAGAGACTGTGCCACTGATGGTTCCATATGTTGGGTCACTATTTGGGCCTTTCACTTGGCCCAACACAGCCCAAACTTGGACCAAATTAGCCCTTAATTGAGTTGGCCCAATTCCAACCCAATTACGCCTAAAACATACTTCGATCTAGACAATTATTACAAAGCTTAAATTAAATGTTGTCCGGCATGTCATTGGTTCATCGACGCTTCGTCCAATTCTTCGGCGCATTGTCCTCTCTTGCGGCCTATTGCCCAATTGGCCAGTTGACCTTCGCAACTCCGATTTTCTTGGCGCAATTTTCGCTCTTCTTAGCCCGATGCTCGAACCCACGGCTCGAAGTCTTCTACCGATACGTCGACCGATCCTCCGACTCGACATACAATCTTCTGATATGTTTCACTCCGGCCCAACATGATTCTTCCTGCTTTAATTATCTCTTCTTGATCAAAGCTTCCTGTGTCACTCAAAATACAGATAAGATCATAAACATTATCAGTTGGTTTCATCATCAAAATCTGAGATTCAACAATCTCTCCTTTTTTATGATGGCAATCAATTGATGACGGAGTTAATCTTAACTCCCCCTATCAATATGTCATATTGATATAACTTTATAATTCATATAATTATAAGTATTTCATCATTGTATGCATCATGAATATTGAAAAAATCAATTAATCATATCATTGCATGCAACAGAAAATTATGCATAATCAAAATATCCAAGTACATCATCCTATACATGGTACATCATCCTATCTTCTCCCCCTTTGTCATCAACAAAAAGGAGAAGTGCAATTAGCAAGTTTTTGATATATAATTTTAAATCATTGCATTATAAACATAATCGCAAGTTTTATCATCATGCAAGCTAGTAGTTTTCTTTCTTCTCTTTTAAAAAATGTAATTTTTTGCTTCCTTTACAAAGCACAAGCTAGCAAAATTTTACTTCATTTTACAACATGCTAGCTAGCAACTTTGGCAAGTTTTACTATCATTTTCGAATATATAAGCTAGCAAATTTTTGAGATATTCATGCATCATAAGTATTACCTCTCTTGAGATGTGCAAGATAGCAAGTTTTGCTCCCCTTTTGTTATTGTCAAAAAGAAGGGAAGAATAAAATTTGTAATTCTTTTCCCTTTACATCAATTTTTACATCATGACAAGGATAAACAACAAAGATGAAAAATCAAGTCATGAATGTCAAAAGATCATATATCATTTTTAATAAATTTCTTCTTTTGTAAATAGAAAGCATGATATGAAATAATTTTGATTAAAAAAAAGACTCAAGTTATAATTCCAAGAATTCACAAGAAAAATCATGATTCATTTGACAAAAAGATTATCGATTCATGCATTTGAATAAATATTTTTAAACCAATATCACTTCAACTCATCATGCATAATTTCAAAATATAAAATTATC
The DNA here is from genome assembly GCA_001649415.1 of Musa itinerans. Lineage (NCBI taxonomy): Eukaryota > Viridiplantae > Streptophyta > Magnoliopsida > Zingiberales > Musaceae > Musa > Musa itinerans. The sequence continues at coordinate 53,366 of LVTN01001521.1, forward strand.
AAACATGATACAAACATTTATTTTCAAAATATTCATCATTATTTTCAACTCATTTAATTTGTCAAATTAACAAAGTCCATTTCAAGAGATTCAAAATGAAATGAAGAGATTTATCGATCTCTTGATATGTTAGCGATTTTCTTTCTCTCCTTTTTTTATTGTAAATAAGAAAGAAGACGAGGGGAATTTTATAATGATGCAATTTATTTTCTTGTTACATCAATGCTCTAAGTATCACATAAATATAAAGGTAATCATAAGAAAATCATGACATGAAAGATGAAAGATCAAGAAAGATCTTGATTTTGAATGATTCGTCTAAATAATTCTCCGTAAGAAGGAATGATACAAGAACACATAAGAGATCCTGATTCATAAACGATTTCAAGTTATAAATCTCGAGAAGTCAAGATCATGATTTTGATAAAACCCATTAAATTTAAATCATCAAAATCACTTTCATGGTTCACAAGATTCATAACATAAATAAATTCACTAATTTCTTATTGAAAAATCGATAGAGATAAAGAAATTTTCAAAATGCATTCCCTTTTTTTGTTGTTTCAATATATGTGGTTTGACAGTCTATCATGAGGTCCTGGGTTCATTGTGGTTCACAAGATCCTACTCACCTGGACTCACCATTTACCCTTTGTATTAAAAAAAAAAAAATCTATATAGACACTCACTGAGGCCCAATTCTATCTGTCCATATTGATGAATACTAATGATGGTTGAATAGTAGCAAAAATAAGACCTTATATGAATCAAATACCTCTACACTTGGAGGCCCACCAGAGGGGACAATATCACGCCCTAAGATTCAAGACAAATGATAACTTATCACTTATTAACCAAACCTTTCAAGAATCTATGTTATTTGTTACTAACACTACATGAGAAATGTAACTCATAAAGGTAAAGGGAATACAAGATTTATGGAAGATGTTTTTTGGTCTTGGGTAACCTATTAACTGATCTACCAGCAATAGAAACTATTAACTGATCTAGGGCAACCTATAACCTAAGAAGAATATCAGCATACTTATCTGATTAAACCTCTTAGGAAAGACCCAAACTGATCGTATCAATAATTGTTTGTTGGCTATTATCCAAATATATTATACCTGATCTGCAATTTGTACCTGCACCTTCTAGCAGTTGAAATATGACTTAAATGTATGGAATTATCATTGAGCTCATATTTGTGAAATTATTTAAATTCATAGGACATACATATAAAATTCATGCTATATCAAAAGTAATCTCCCTACTCAAAAGCAAGTTTCGTAATACCATATCATACCAGTGTTTCGACCTGGACTCGGTACGGTACGGTATGGTGTACCGAGCGATACACCCAGGTGTACCGAGCAGTGCTACAGTGCTACTGCTACAGTACACTTCTGCTATTACAGTGCACTGTACTGCTACTGCTACTATAATGCACTGTTATAGTGCTACAGTGCACTGTTACAGTTTCTATAGTTCATTGCTATAGTCGAAACCGGTACGTACCGCCCGATAGCGGGCGGTCCATGTACCGGTAGCCTGTCGGACCGGTATGTACCGCCCGTACTGGGCGGTACAGTTCGGTATTGTGAACCTTGCTCAAAAGTATATGAAGATTTACATGAAAATGGTATGAACATATATATGGAAAAAAAAACATTATGTGAAATGTTATAAGCAAAGTAAGTAGAGAGATAACAATAAAAGGATAAGTTTGTCAATAGAAAACAAGGCTAAGATTTTCTCTCTTTGCGGTTGAATAAATGTGTCATAAACTGATATTCATCAGAAACCATCTTTACTTACTAGATGATGACCAGATTTTGATCAAGCAGAAATTATTTTGTTCAATAGCAGCTTATCATGCAAACCATACTTTTTTTTAAGGCACATGGAGCTATCTATTCCATGATAAATTGTTGCTTGTAGTTTCCATATGTTGAATTGCTGATGTATCATTTACTTCAATCCAGCCTGGAGAAGACAGTGGATCATTACCAGAAATTTATGAAAGCAGAAAAATATTTTGATAAGCACAATGAAAAAGAGCAGGTAATTTTATTATTATTTTATTGTTTTCATTGTCATTCTTAGTGCTAAGTCCTTTCATCCTTCGACTTAGCCTTCCGAAGTTCGCGAGCACAGTTAAAATTTTGTCTCTGTATTCATCCTCTGAACACAATTGTGCTCAGTTATCAAAACGAACAACTAAATTCCAGCTTGTGTTTCCTAGTTGCATTAGATGTACGTTATTAGAGTCCTTTCCCTTCTCTTTCAATACACTGAGCACAGGTGCCCATAATTTTGTGATGGGAAACATAGATGAATTAATTGTTCGGTCAATTTATGATGCTTGTTTAAAGCAAATCTTAATTCTAGGAAGGCTTTTAGTCAGCTATTTTGTTAGTTATATTGCTACCATTAAAGAAAGTCCAAGAAAGGTTTGGTTATACAAGGTATCACTGAGGATCTCAAGCTATCCTAACTGGTATATCATCTTTGGTATACTATTTCCTAGATCAGAACTCAATACTATGTATTGAACTCAAAACTATTTCCTAGATCATATTGTGACAACGAAGTATTGATCAGAACCACCAGTACTTCATAGATGTCTTTACACTTAAGTTGCCAATTGACTCTATCCTTGCTTTCAACATAGCATTTGATTATGGATTCCTGTCATTGGATGCTTAATTTCCCTCGTCATTTGAAATATATTAATTGCTCTAACTGAGAGTTGGAAGAAACTAAAGAAAGAGAATCACAACCTTGGTTAAATGTGAGATGTATTCCCGAAATGGATGCTCTCAAATGAATTAAAGAATAGCCCGATGTCTGTAGGCACTCCATCCTCTCTCTTTCAAGGCCTTCCAAAAGAGAATCTGGTGCCTTTTGATTGTGATTTTTTTAATAGAATGAACTGGCTATCTAAACTCGAAGGATTCTTCTCAGCAACAGTGTGATCTCTACGTCATTCACCTCAAGGGCAAATGTCAGACATTCCTTTTCCATCTTTACATCTTTTAAAGATGAATTTGAATCTAAAACTGTATGCTTTTTCTTTCCAGGTAACATGATAATTTTCTACTAATATATTAGAAATTACATTTTCTTATTATCTACTAATGATGCCACAGAATCACGAAAAAGGATTTACTTGTTCAGAAGGCAATTCCAAACTACTGGAGATTGCTGAAAGGTTATAACGAAACTTTTGATGTGTCTATGTGATAATAAATCTGGTGTATGTTATCGCTAATACCTTTTTTGTTCCTTGTAAAGGTTTCTCGAAACAGATTTTGCCAAGCTGAATATCGATGGTCTCGAACAATTGGAGAATGATTTAAATGATGCAATAAAATGGACGACCTCAAGAAAGGTCAGAAAACTTACTTCACAGAACATCAGCACATTTAGCTTGCACATGAAAAGCAGAAACATTAGTTGTATATTACCCCAAAAGAAATCAAACAATATTTCACCTCTAGTTTTTATTGTGCCACCTAAGGCTAGAAGTTGCTTCCTAGTGATGGTTAGCACAAGTTCAGACATCTAAGCACCAAAGTTTTCATCTTCTTTTCTTTTGTGACCTTCAATAGCTTCAAGAATTGAGACCATTTTTTTTCTTTTCTCTGTGGTTTTCTAGGGCACATCCTTTTCAAATATTGGTGCATATCCTAAATTTACTAAGATCTGCTTTGATAAATGAGGCAGCTCCTCCAATCTACTGCGGCATATTCTCAAAAGAATAGGAACTTGGTTAGATAGACATGAGATGCATATGCTTCTAAATAAATCTGATGCGTATACGCTGCTGTTATAAAAGCGAAACAGAACTCCACTAAAGGTAAGTAGGTAACAAACTCTTAGGAGAACTCCAAACCGCACGTAATTGTTACCATGCCATAGATTTTCATCTGAAGTCTCCCAGGAGAGCTGCTAGTCGTGTCTGAACGCTGACGATTTGGTGCATGCGCCTGCAGAGATCATTTTCACATTCAGCCCATTAGAACCAATCTTCTCAAACATGATCATACAGGCATTACAAGAAACCTGCAAGCAGAAAGAAGAGAGTCTCTCCTAGGACATTAATGTGGCATTTCCTGATCTAATTATAAGTGCATTAGCCTGAACCAGGAGGAATCACTACTTGGGAGAAGATTCTTGCAATCTATAGGTAGAACACTCGAGTTATCGATCATGTCACTGTGCCCTGTCATTCTTGTACAGGCAACAATGATGGTGCAGAGGAGGATCGGAGAGAACGAGGCTGAGGGGGGCGACGACGACGACGGGAGCGCGGCGGCCGATGCAGCGGGATCATCACGAGGGAACCGGGGAGACCACCGCCCTGTATGGAGGCCGCCACCGTAACGGGCGTCGAAGCTGACATTGGGCATCGGCACGTAGTAGAAACCCGTTGGGCCGTCGCGTTCTTCTCCATTTGTGTAAGCCGTGTGCAGTGCGGCGGTTTGTACTGACTTTTGAGCTTCTCGAAAGATTGGGAATCCTGCCACGTATGTCTATGTTATAGACGGTCTGGCACCTTCGGGAGCTTTTTACGAACCCAAGGGGCACGTGACAGTCACGTGAGCAGAGGTTTAGCTGTCATTTTAGCGAACTAGCCATCGTCTGCGAGCGAACGCAACGAAAGCACTCCTGTCCTTATTTCCCTGATTTATAAGGATACAAAGAATATATTAATAATAAATTAAATATTTATATAACCGATTGACGATTTAGATTTAACAAAATCAACATATTAGTTATCACATTAGATCTATTTTGATAAATGGTATTAGAGTGAATATAATATTAAACATGATAAAAGCCCAACGGATATGATATTATTAGTTTGAGTGATCGAAAATTTACTTAGGAATCTCATAATTTTGAGGAATAAGTAAAAGACATTAACTAGCTTAAGGAAATCGAGGATTATGAATTTAAATTCATATTTCTAGATACAAAGATATTGGCAAATCTCATTAATGAAATTTCAAATGATGGAGCGTTTGGAGATCATTATAGGAATATATAATTTTTTATCAAATATTATGTTCAAAATATTTTTTATTTTGTCAAAGAAAATACAAAAGGTATTAACAGGGGAACATTAAGATAATGTCAATTTAATGTAAAATAAAATACTTTAATTATAATTTTAAATAAAAGATCAAAATAAATTGTAAAATGTTGTAACTTGAGGACTACTACCCTTATCCAGAGAGACATCATCTCCTCATAAGAGAGATCATAATCTGTATCATAAGCTGTTTAGCCTCTTCAATTTGAAGAAGAACCTTTAAAATGACTCATCTATAAGTTGTTTAGCCTCTTCAGTTTGAAAAAGAACCTTTAAAAGGACTTACCTATTATCTATATTGTGGATCTCGCCATGTGGACACGGTTGGTAACCACGTCAGCTTAAACATGGAATCTCAGGATGAAGATGGGGTGACACATCAGATGTGTCACCACGGACTTGGGACGACGGTCGCCCCCCGCCCACGTCATTTAGAGCCGCACGAGCCAATGTCGTGCCGATAAGGGCCGCTTCGAAATGCTTAGGACGGTGCCATGTGGCCCTGTTCCACACATACCAATTGGCAATCATCCGAAGGTACAAACTCGTCGCTCGAAGAGTTGGCCACCGCACGCAGATCGCGTACAGTCGACCCTTAGGCACCAGGATAAAGGCCCTCAACCAGCATCTAGCAAGGGGGGCAAGCTTTCTATAGAAGTTTCACTCAATACTGACTTAATCTTCGGAGGGGCCTAAGTCGGGAAACCCCTCTCGACCTAGGCAAGTGTGCAAGAACCTAACGACGACGAAGCAGAGTGTGCCCATTGAAGAGGTGCCTCCGAAATCAACCCCGAGCTCAACCTTACTCGACAAAGGTTTCGCATATACCGGTTGGTAGTCAATCGAAGGTCACAGCATAGAGGTTTCTAGAGCCGCACGAGCCAATATCGTGCCGACAAGGGCTGCTTCAGAAAGCTTGGGACGGTGCCACGTGGTGTCGTTCCGCACATACCGGTTGGTAGTCGTCCGAAGGTACAAACTCGTCGCCCGAAGAGTTGGTCACTGCACGTATATCACATACATTCGACCCTTAGGTACCATGATAAAAGCCCTCAACCAGCATCTGGCAAGGGGGGCAAGCTTTCTATAGAAGTTCCACTCAATACTAACTTAATCTTCGGAGGGGCCTAAGTCGGGAAACCCCTCCCGACCTAGGCCAGTGTGCAGGAACCTAACGACGATGAAGCAGAGTATGCCCATTGAAGAGGTGCATTTGGAACCAACAAAGGTTTGATCATCATGACGATCTTGGACATCGGCAATCGAACTAAGCCGTGCTGACTCTTTGGTCACGGCGTAGAGGTTCACCAACATTTTGGCGCTAAAAGGAGGGCTGATGTCGTAGGAATGCCCCGCGACCAACATGGGGGCTCACCCCGCCGAAGAACCATCGGCGACCCACCTCACCTACAGACTCGGTAGGTAGTCACTCACCGCTCATGGGGACAGGGGCGTTGCAAGACAGATGTCGGATTGCTATTGGCACTTGTTCAACGACCCTATACTCCCCATTCCCCCCCCCCCCCCCTCCCTAGGAAACGTCTTAGGACCCTTAATTGTCTCGCCTGAGGCATTCCTCGGCCTCGCCAAGCAAGTGCAAGCCTTGGTGGGAATAATGCAAATGGTCACCTCGCTCATCCTGCAGCTCATGTAATTAGTGGCTCCTCCACCGTCAATCCCACCCACATTCCTCTCGGAGCCACCCAGTGTTCTCTCGACTGATCTAACACCAAAAATCCTAAATCATGATAAGATTGGGGAACAGGTCGGGATCAAGGAGCAGATCAGAGGCCCGAGAATGGTGCTCGAGCGAAGCACACCCACATCCCGCTAGGTCGCACTACCATTTCCCAAGCCCGACACCCTATTGTCGGACTCGGCCAATAACTCATTCAAGGCCCAACTGTCTATGGTGAACCGTCGCCTAGATGAGTTCACGAGGTGAGGCCGTGGAAAGCAACTCGGGAGGATCCCCTATCACTCAAGAAATCCAAGATAAGCCCATGTCACTCAACTTTTGACTTCCAACACTGGAGACGTACGATGGCGGTTCCGACCCAACATAGCACGTTGCTGCATTTCGAGCTCAGATGGCCCTCTACGGCACTTTTGACACTCTGATGTGTCGGGCATTCCCCACTACCTTCAGGGGACCAGCATGGGCATGGTTCAGCTGACTACAGCCAGCCTCGGTTTTATCTTTTGACCAGCTTGCAAGAGAGTTCGAACATAACTTCTTAGCCAGCATATAACCCAAGCCTTCCATGGCCTAAAGCGACGGCGAATCACTTTTGCAATTCGTTGTGCGCTTCACCACCAAAATATGAGGAGTCTCGAATGCTCATCCCTCCCTAATCATGCAGGCATTTCTGATGGGCCTGCGACCCTTAAGATTTTTCTAGTTGCTAATTGAGAGGCCACCCACAATTGTCTCTGTGTTGCTCCAACGCACCAACCAATATATCACTATCGAAACCTTGATAGCAGGGAAACATGAGGACAACAAGAGGCCACGGATGGAGTAAACCTGAGGAACAACCTCGGGGCTGCCTACGACACAACCCCGAAGAAGGCCCGATAAGCCAGTGTCGTCGCTCCTGAGACCCCCTCCTTTGCCCCTGAATGCTTCTCGCATCGAAATCTTTCTCTATATTAGGGAAAAGGGACACTTGCGAGAACCCAACCCATTGAAAGCTACTCACAAAGATCGGTCTAAATATTACAAGTTTCACCGAGACTACAGCCATGATACAGAGGATTGTCGGGACTTCCAGAACCAAATTGAGGAGTTGATCCAAAGAGGGCATCTCAAGCGCTACCTCAAGAAACCGAGAGAAACATCTCTATGCCCCACTGGCCCAATTGAGAAGAAAATTGACATCATAGTCGATGGATCGGCTTTCGGAGGCAACAGCACGATGGGACGGAAGGCCTACACCCACAGTATGGTGGAGAAACACTCGATATCAAAGCCCGGGCCCGAAATCACCTTCGGAGCTAAAGAGGCCAAGTTCCCGGAGCATGACAAAGCCCTAGTAGTCTCAGTATGTATTGCTAACGCATGGGTGAAGAGAGTGATGGTCGACATCAGAAGCTTCGTCGACATTTTCAAGAAGCTCGCCTTGACAGAAGGAGACCTCACCCCAATGGCATCAACCCTCATGGGATTCATGGGGGATTCCGTTTCTCCACTTGGGATCACTTCCCTCCCCGTTACCATTGGGGAGGAGTCGAGGACCAAGACGATGATGATCACCTTCATGGTGGTCGACCTACCTTCTACATACAATATCATCCTTGGTTGACCAACCCTTAACAAGTTGAAAGCAGTTATCTCCACCTACCACCGGGCCATGAAGTTCTCGACTTTGACTTGGGTCCGGGTGGTCCGAAGCAATCCAAAGGAATCTAAACAATGCTACTTGACGGTGGTTGCCATATCAAAGAGGCCATGACCCAAGCAACCTCCTTCGGATCCCTGTGATGACATCAAAACACCAACACACCCGGAACCAACAAAGCAATTGATCGAAGTCCCCATAAGAAGAAGCTAACCCAACTGTTGGGAAATCTATTGGCGACATCACATGCACAGTGGAAAAACATAAAAAATAAAATCCCCAATCTCTCAAAGAGGTGTTTGTCGTTGTGTGAAAAATTGGTGCACAAAAACCACAAAACTTAAAACTGTGTATATGAAAGATTGTGTTACTTAGAGAGATCGTATATCCCTAAGTCCCTATAGATCTCTAAGAGAGGGTGAATGAGGTCAAGTGTCCTCCTCTATAGTGGTGATCCATACAATAGGGCTATGATGATACTTCTCAAAACTCCAAGCCTACTATCTAAGGAGGAGAAAGGAAGAAAAATAGAAGAGACAACCAAAAAAGCTCTAGCCTATAAACCATTGGTTCCCTTCTATTTATAGAGGTTCATTGTCAACTTAACCCTAATGGATCATATGCTATTGGGTATTGGATCTCCATCCAACTACCCAAGCCTCTTAGATTAGTGGATCTCTATCCAATAATCTGTCATAGGTTCTTATTGGATCTCATCCATAGGATTCAATAATTTATGGGCTTATTAGATATCCAATAAGATAGGGGCTCCGGTAGATATCTTATATTCGAACCTCTACTCATCGTAACGCCTACCATATATGTGTGACCCTCTAGGCCCGATATCGAGCTGGCCATGAGTCATATCTGTCAGAACTCCTTCCGGCTCAGTGAATTATTATCTCCATAATAATTCACTCAACTCATCGACTACGGACGTACTAGGCCACTACGCCATAGTCCCTAGACGATACAGGGGAATCCAATCCATTGGACATGTCTATCCTCAATTACTATGTACTTATATTCCCTCATTCAACTAGTATCTCAGAGACCATATACCGGGCATGGTGTTATCAGACCCATATGGTTTTTACTTGAGTCTTGCTATAATCGGATTCTCCTAGAGAACTTTTTCTCTCTCAATCCGAATGACCCTAGATAAGATTTGTCTGAGCAAGAACATATAGGATATTTCTCTCATGACACCGAGAGTGGATGATCCTCTATCGACACTTAACAGTCCTCGTAAGGTTGGCTACCACTTCCGATGACCGGCTGTGCTAGATTTGGAACCTCAAGACCTATAAGTTTGGTATCAAAGAGATGAGTACTAATACAGAAAATCCTTGATGTCTCAAGTCCAAGGACCAAATACACCACTAGGACTACGAAATCGCTATCTAACAATAAGACATCATCAACCATCTAGCATTCCATAAGCGGATCAATTAGTGAACTCATTCTCCAATGAGCACTTGTACAGTATCCCTAGTGTCCCTACACAAGCAACTATGAGACCAGCTGCATTCATTATATAGACGAGTATACAGCACAGCAGTCTATCTGGTTATCTCATTATCCCTCTCGAGGAACCTATGACCAGGATTATTTAGGGTCTATGTTTAAAGGTGAATCGGTCTCATTATCTTGATCTTATCACAATTTGATTCTCATTGCACATATCCATGGACATCACAATATATTCAAGCCATAGGCAATATAAAGTGATAAAATACCAAATAATAATAATAATAAGTAAAAAGACTACGTGTCAAGTAACGTGTCATCACTCATGTGATTGGCTTATAGAGCACCTATGACTAGCACCAACAAGGTCATTAAAGTTGGGAGGACACTCTCGAAAGTATACCAAATCCAACTTGTCGACTTTCTGAATGAAAATACTAATGTATTCGCATGGTCTCCAAAATACATGCCTGAAATCGACCTAGAGGCATGCAGCATCACCTCAACATCTACCCCGAGGCACATCCTATGAAGCAGAGGCGAAGAAAATTCACCCTAGATCGACAAAAGGCAATCAGCGATGAGGTAAACCGCCTGATTGATGTTGGATTCATAATCGAGGTAAAGAATCCTCGGTGGTTGGCGAATGTAGTCCTTGTTAAGAAGTATAATAGAAACTGAAGAATGTGTGTCAACTACACCGATCTCACCTGGGCGTGCATCAAAGATTATTACCCACTCCCAAGGATAGACCATCTGGTGGATGCCATTGCGGGACATGAACTCCTTATGTTCATGGATGCATTCTCAAGCTACAACTAAATTTGAATAGCACCACAAGACCGAGAGCACACTACTTTCGTCACCGACAAAGGGATATATTGCTACAAAGTGATGCCTTTCGGCCTAAAAAATATTGGAGTAATATATCAGAGAATAATCAATGAGATGTTCAAGCAACAACTCGGGAGGAATATGGAAGTCTATGTCGATGACATGATTGTCAAGAGTAGGTCAGCAAGCACGCATCTGACTGACCTGGCAAAAACCTTCCGGACTCTCAAGTGATTCAATATGCGCCTGAACCCTTCGAAGTGCACCTTCAGGGTCAATTCTAGCAAATTCCTCGGGTTCATCATCTATCAAAGAGGAATAGATGCTAACCCAGAAAAATTTAGGGCTATAATAGAGATGCAACTTCACGCTCGATCAAAGAAATACAATGCCTCACTAGAAAGCTAGCAGCACTTAATCGATTCGTGTCACGCTCAGCGAACAAGTGCCTCCCCTTCTTTCGATCCCTGCGGCGAGCTAACAACTTTGCATGGACCTCGGAGTGTGAGCAAGCCTTCAGAAAGCTAAAAGCACACCTCGTTCAACTACCTCGGCTCACCTCGCCCAACCCGAGCGAGACCCTCAGTCTTTATTTAGCAGCCTCAGGGCAAGCAGTCAACTTGGTGATGGTACGGGAAGATCTGGAAGCATAGCAAGCCATCTACTACATCAGCCACATCCTTATTGGACTCAAGGAACGATACCCTCCCGATCGAGAAGTGATAAAAATGGCCTGGAAGCTACAACCATACTTCCAAGCCCACACAATAAGAGTGATCTCTGACTAGTCCCTACGACAAATCCTTTCTAAGTTCCACGCATCAAGTCGGATGCTAAATGGTTAGTCGGGCTCGAAAAATTTGACATCTAATACGCTCCTAGAACAGCCATAAAAGCTCAAGTATTGGCTGACTTCATTTCCGAACTAACCCCATATGAGCGTTTTATTTAATAGGAACATACCAAGTGCACTTGGGCCCTATACGTGGATAGGTTCATAAACTTAGGAGGAGCAGGGGCAAGACTCCTCCGTAGAAGTCTAGATGAAGAGGCATATGAGCATGCACTTCGACTAGTGTTCAAAGCCACCAACAATGAAGCCGAGTACGAGGCGCTACTCTTAGGTTGTGCATCGCTCGGGAAATGCATGTTCGAGACCTAAAAGCCTTCAACGACTCATAGTTGGTGGTGGGCCACATCAATGGAAACTATGAAGCCTGAGACTCAACCATAGCGCTATACCCAACCAAAGTAAGACGACTTGCTAACTGTTTCGATTGTCTCTTGGTTACAAGGATATTGCGTGCCCAAAACATGCAGACCCATGCCCTAAATAGGTTGGCTTCCGCTTGTAGCTCGAGGAGCTTCTTTAGAAAACTGAAGTCCTCCCAGCCCCGATAGTGTCGACCAAGCCCATCGTCGTGACCGAAGTTACCTCGAATTCGATGAAGGAGATCCTTTGCTATAAGAGAGAAGGGACACAACCCAATGATCCAGCCTCCGCACTCGACTCGGGTGGACCCAAGCGTAGTATTGTGAAATCAATGGGAAACTATATAATGCTCGAGCAGCACTTCGGCCACTAGTCCAACCTATGCTCGAGTTAAGTAGCTCGGCCAATAGGACCAGTCCTTACCCGAGTCATGCAGCTCGACTAGTTGATGCTCGAGCAGCACCTCGGCCAACCAATCTAACTTGTGCCCGAGTTGAGTAGCTCAACCAATAGGACCAGTTTTTACCCGAGTCGCATAGCTTGGCCAATTGATGCTCGAGCAACACCTTAGCCAACTAGTCCAACCTGTGCCTGAGTTGAATAGCTCGGCCAACAGAACCAGTCCAACATGTGCCCGAGTCGTGCAACTCGGCCAACAGGACTAGTTCTTGCCCGAGTCATGAAGCTCGGCCAGTTGTCACTCGAGCAGCACCTCGACGAACCAGTCCCACCTATGTCCGAGTTGAGTAGCTCAGCCAACAGGACCAATCCTTGCCCGAATCGTGTAGCTCGGTCAGTTGACGCTCAAGCAGCACCTCGGCCAACCAATTGAACCTATGCCCGAGTTGAGTAGCTTGGCTAATAGGACCAGTACTTGCTCGAGTCATGCAGCTCGGCCAGTTAATGCTCAAGCAGCACCTCGACCACCAGTCCAACCTGTGCCTGAGTTGAGTAGCTCGGCCTACAAGACCAGTCCTTGCCTGAATCGTGTAGCTCGACCAATTGATGCTCGAGCAGCACCTCGGCCAACCAGTCCAACCTATGCCTGAGTTGAGTAGCTCGACCAACAAGACCAGTCTTTGCCCGAGTCATGCAGCTTGGCTAGTTGACTCTCAAGCAACACCTCGGCCAACCAGTCTAACATATGCCCGAGTTGAGTAGCTCGGCCAACAGGACCAGTCCTTGCCCGAGTCACGTAGCTTAGCTAGTTGATGCTCGAGCAACACCTCGGTGAACCAGTCCAACTTGTGCTTGAGTTGAGTAGCTCGACCAATAGGACCAGTCTTTGCCCGAGTTGCGTAGCTCGGCCTGTTGACGCTTGAGCAGCACCTTGGCGAACCAGTCTAACCTATGCCCGAGTTGAGTAGCTCGGCCAACAGGACCAGTCCTTGCCCGAGTCACGTAGCTTAGCTAGTTGATGCTCGAGCAACACCTCGGTGAACCAGTCCAACTTGTGCTTGAGTTGAGTAGCTCGACCAATAGGACCAGTCTTTGCCCGAGTTGCGTAGCTCGGCCTGTTGACGCTTGAGCAGCACCTTGGCGAACCAGTCTAACCTATGCCCGAGTTGAGTAGCTCGGCCAACAGGACCAGTCCTTGCCCGAGTCACGTAGCTTAGCTAGTTGATGCTCGAGCAACACCTCGGTGAACCAGTCCAACTTGTGCTTGAGTTGAGTAGCTCGACCAATAGGACCAGTCTTTTCCTGAGTCACATAGCTCGGCCAATTGACGCTCGAGCAGCAGCTCGACCAACTAGCCCAACCTGTGCTTGAGTCGAGTAGCTTAGCCAATAAGACCGGCCTTTACCCGAGTCGCGTAGCTCGGCTAGTTGATGCTCGAGCAGCGCCTCAGTGAACCAATCCAACCTGTGCCTGAGTTGAGTAGCTTGGCCAATAGGACCAATCCTTGCCCGAATCGTGTAGCTCGACTATCGTCACTCGAACAGCACCTCGGTGAACCAGTCCAACCTATGTTTGCGTTGAGTAGCTCGACCAACAGGACTAGTCTTTGCCCAAGTCATGCAGCTCGGCCAATTGACACTCAAGCAGCACCTCGGCCAACTGGTCTAACCTGTGCCCGAATCGAATAGCTCGACCAACAGGACTAGTCTTTGCCCAAGTCACGCAGCTCGGCTAGTTGACGCTCAAGCAGTACCTTGGCAAACTGGTCCAACTTGTGCCCGAGTTGAGTAGCTCAACCAACAGGACTAGTCTTTTCCCGAGTCGTGCAGCTCAGCCAACTGATGCTCTAGCAATACATTAGTGAACCAGTTCAACATGTGCCCGAGTTGAGTAGCTCAGCTAACAGGACCAATCCTTACCCGAGTTGCACAGCTTGGCCAATTGTCACTCGAGCAGCACCTTAGTGAACCAGTCCAACCTGTGCCCAAGTTGAGTAGCTCGGCCAGTTGTCACTCGAGCAGCACCTCGAGAACCAATCCAGCCAGTGCTCGAGTTGAGTAGCTCAACCAATAGGGCAGTCTTTGCCCAAGTCATGCAGCTCAGTCGATTGTTGCTTGAGTAGCGTCTTGACGAACCAGTCATGCCCCTAGTCCCCCATGAGGATCTCGGAGCATGCCTCGTTGGGGGGGGGAGAAGTGATAGGGCATATTATGAATCTCACCACACGGACACGGTTGATAACCAATCAACACAAATATGGAACCTGGAGACGAAGATGGGGTGCCACATTGAACGTGCCACCATAGACTCGGGACGACGATCGCTCCCCTCCTGTGTCATCTGGAGCTACATGAGCCAGCATCGTGCCAATAAGGGCCGCTCCAAAAAGCTTGGGATGGTACCGCGCAGCGTCATTCCGTACATATCAATCGGCGGTCATCTGAAGGTACGAACGCATCACCCGAAGAGTGCTAGTCATAGGTGCCCTGTAAGTCAATCACTCGAGTGATGACACGTGTGACTTTACACGCAATATTTTTACTTATTATATTTGGATATTTATCACTTTATATTGACTATTGCATATATATATATATATATATATATATATATATATATATATATATATATATATATATATATATATATATATATATATATATATATATATATATATATATATATATATATATATATATATATATATATATATATATATATATATATATATATATATATATATATATATATATATATATATATATATATATATATATATATGCAATAGTAAATATAAAGAGATAAATATCCAAATATAATAAGAAAAAATATTGCGTGAAAATATGATGGATGCAGCTGGTCTCATAGCTGTTCATGTGGGGACACTAGGGGTATAGTACAAGTGCTCATTGGAGAATGAGCTCACTAATTGATCCGTTTATGGAATGCTGGATGGTTGATGATGCCTTATTGTCAAACAATGATTTTGTAGTCCTAGTGGTGTATCTGGTCCTTAGACTTGAGACACCAAGGATGTCATGTATGAGTGCTCCACTCTTTGATACTAGACTTATAGGTTTAGATGTCCCAGATCTAGCACAACCGGTTTTCGGGAGTGGTAGTCAACCTTACGAGGGCTATTGAGTGTCGATAGAGGATCATCCACTCTTGGTGTCATGAGAGGAATGTCCCATGTATTTTGCTCAGACAAATCTCTGGCTAGGGTCATTCGGATTAAGAGATGAAGAGTTCTCCAGGAGAATCCGATTAGAGCAAGACTCGAGTAGAAACCGTATGGGTCTGACAGCACCATGTCCGGTATACAGTCTTTGGGATATTAGATGGATGAGGGACTATAAGTACATAGTAATTGAGGACAGACATGTCCAATGGATTGGATTCCCCTGTATCGTCCAGGACTGCTGCGTAGTGGCCTAGTACATCCGCAGTCAATGAGGCGAGTGAATTATTATGGAGATAATAATTCACTGAGCCAGAAGGAGTTCTGATAGGTATAACTTATGACCAACTCGATATTGGGCCTAGAAGGTCACACACATATGGTAGGCATTGCGATGAGTAGAGGTTCATATATGAGATATCTACCGGAGTCCTATCTTATTGGACATCCAAGAAGCCCCTAAATTATTGGATCCTATAGATAAGATTCAATAAGAGCTCACGAGAGATTATTAGATAGAGATCCACTAGTTTAAGAGACTTGGGTAATTGGATGGAGATCCAATACTCAATAGGGCTGGATCCATTAGGGTTAAATTGATAGAAAACCTCTATAAATAGGAGAGAACTTATGGTTCATATGCTAGAGTCTTTTGGTTGCCTATCATATTCTCCTCCCCCTCTCCACCTTAGAGCAGGCTTGGAGGATTGAGGAGCGTCATTACAGCCCTACTGTGTGGATCATCGCTATAGAGGAGGGCGCTTGACCTCTTTCACCCTCTCTTAGAGATCTGTAAGGATTCAAGGATATACGATCTCCTTAGGTAATACAATTTATCTTATATACAGTTTTAAGTTTCACGGATTTTTGCACACCAATCTTCGCACAACGACGAACATATCTTTGGGAATTGGAGATTTTATTTTTTGTTCTTCCGCTGCACATGTGATGTCGCCCCCAAGATTTCCCAATAAAGAGTCGGCTACATCACGTAGATCATGTACGGTTAACCCTTGGGCGCCAGGATAAAAGCCCTTAACCAGCATCTAGCAAGGGGGGCGTGCTTTCTACAAAAGTTCAACTCAATATTAACTTAATCTTCAGAGTTGCCTAAGTCAAGAAACCCCTCCCGACTTAGATTAGTGTGCAGGAACCTGACGGTGATGAAGCAAAGCATGCCCATTGAAGAGGCGCATCCAAACCGACCTCGAGCTCAACCCGACCCGACGAAGGTTTGATCACCGAGATGATTTTGGACATCGACAATCGGACCAAATCGTACTGATTTCCCGATCATG
>LVTN01001522.1:3684-20286 GCA_001649415.1 Musa itinerans
CGGCGCAACTCCTGCTGCATGTCTTACTTTCATCGTAGTTAATCCTGTACACTGAAAACAAAACATCAATCGAGATAATTAATCTTAAGCAATTAACCAAGTTGTCCGGCATGTCATTGGTCCCTCGACGCTTCGTCCGATTCTTCGGCGCATCGTCCTCTCGTGCGGCCTATTGCCCAATCGGCCAGTTGACTCCGCAACTTCGATGTCCTTGGCACAATATCTGCTCTTCTTGGCCCGATGCCCAAATCCACGGTCCGAAACCTTCTGTCGATACGTCGACCGATCCACTAGCCCGACGTCCAATCTTCTGACATGTTCCTTCGGCACAACATGATTCTTCCTGCTTTAATTGTCTCATCCTGATCGAAGTGTCCTGCGTCACTCAAAATGCAGATTAAATCATAAACATATATCAAGTGGTTTCATCATCAAAAAACGAGATTCAACATTCGTGTCCAAGGACTGCCCAGATATGGTGTGTAGGTTGCTTAGGTCCATTATGGACTAAAGCAAGTTTCTAAAATTGGAACATAAGATTTGATGAGGCGATCATATCTTATGACTTTGTTAAGAACAAATACGAACCTTGTGTGTATAGGAAGAAATGTGGGAGCACTATCACCTTCTTGGTGTTATATGTAGATGACATCCTAATCATTGGGAATGATGTAGGAATGTTATCCATAGTAAAAGCTTGGTTATCTAGATACTTATCTATGAAGGACTTGTAGGAAGCATCCTATATCTTGGGGATTTGGATCTATCGAGATAGATACAATAGTGTACTTGGCTTGTCTCAATCCAGGTACATAGACACTATTGTCAAAAGGTTTGGCATGAAAAATTCTAAGAGAGATCTCATACCGATGAGACATGAGATATTGCTTTCTAGGAGTATGTCCCTAAGACTCCTGAAGAAAGGGCAAACATAGATATGATACCCAATGCCTCAACGATAGGGTTTATCACATATATCATACTATATACCAAGCCTGATATAGCGCATACTTTGAGTGTCACAAGCAAGTATCAAGCGGATCCAGGCTAGGAGTATTGGAAATCAATAAAGTGTTTCCTTAAGTACTTGAGAAGAACTAAGAATCTTTTACTGATATATGGAGATAGTAGCATCAAGATTGAAGGCCACAAGAACTCGAGTTTCCAATCTTATGTCGATGATGGTAAGTCTAATTTGGGGTATGTATTCACCCTAAATGGAGGAGCAATATGCAAGAAGAGTTCTAAGCAAGATACCATTATTGACTCAACTATAGAGGCAGAATACATTACTATGGTAGATGCAGCAAATGAGGGAGTTTGGATGAAAAAGTTCATCATAGATTTTGGGAGTCATGCCGGGTAGCGAGGAGCTGATTCCCTTATATTACGACAATTATGTCACACAAGATTACAATAGCGTTTCATTCTTTTTTACTCTCAATACTTGTGTATGTTAACCAGGGATGAGAGGGGTATTTATAGGCTTCAAGTTGATTCAAACTTGAGCCTAAAAATATCTCATCCCGGGTTTCCTAGGTCCGGGCGGTTCCACCGCCTGTGCTGGGCGATACCACCGCCAATGTCAATCTAACACTAACACTGCACTGGGTGGTACCATCGCTTGGGAGGCTGTGTTGGGTGGTACCACCACCCAGACTGGAGGTACCACCGCCTGCAACCTCTCGGAGGCTGTGTCTGGTCGGTACCACCACCCAGACCGGTGGTGCCACCACCTAACACAATCTCGAAAATTGTGCCATGATGGTGTCACCTCTTGGGGCACTGTTTGAGCTTTTTCATTGGGCCCAACACAATCCTTACATGGGCCTAGCTGGCCCCTAATTGGGTTGGCCCAAATCCAAACTCAATTACGTGCTAACTACGATTCCTAAGACATATAATAAGCTAAACAAGTCTGTAAGTCTAGTTTCTTCTGGCGATCTTTTGGCAAACTTCCGACGATCTCTCGGCAATGTTCCGGTGGACTCCGGGCAAGATCCTGGACTTCATGACGATCTTCTTGGCAAGTTCCGCCGAACTTCTCTAGCAAGCTCCGAGACTTCTCGGCTGGTTCCTGTAGAACTTCCGATGAACGTCCGAACTTCCGACGAACTCTCAAACTCCCAACGAAATCGCGTCCTTGACTTCGGGACTTCATTTTGCTTTATGCCTTACCATCGTAGTTAATCCTACACATGTAAAAACATACTTCGATCTAGACAATTAATACTAAGCATTAATCATGTTGTCTGACATGTCATTGGTCCCTCGACGCTTCGTCCGATTCTTCGGCACATCGTCCTCTCTTGCAGCCTATTGCCCAATCGGTCAGTTGACTTCGTAACTTCGATATCCTTGGTGCAATATCCGCTCTTCTTGGCTTGATGCCCGAATCCATGGCCCGAAGCCTACTGTTGATACATCGACCGATCCTCCGGCCCGACGTCTAATCTTCTGACATATTTTCCTCCGGCCCAACATGATTCTTCCTACTTTAATTGTCTCTCCTAGATTGAAGCATCCTGCGTCACTCAAAACACATATTAAAACATAAATACTTATCAATTGGTTTCATCATCAAAATCTGAGATTCAATAAGATCGTGGCCCAAGAAGATGTAGCAATGGAAAGAGTTTTATCCAAAAATAATATCGTAGATCCATTGACAAAGCTGTTGTCTCATATTATCTTTGAGCGTCACAAGGGTCTGATGGGGATCAGACATAAGTGATTGGCTTTAGGTTAAGTGAGAGATTACTAGTCATAGGTGCCATATAAGCCAATCACGTGAGTAATGGCACGTGTGACATGATACGCATTCTTTTTACTTATTATATTTTGGTATTTTATCACTTTATATTACTTGTTGCATATATGCATATATATTATGATGTCAATTGATTTGTGTAATGCGAATTGGATTATGATGAGATCGCGATAATGAGATTGATTTACCTTTAAACACAAACCCTAAATAATTATGGTCATAAGTTATTTGAAAGGGATATCGAAATAACCGGACATACTAGTATGTTGTATATACGTCTATATGATGCAGGCAGCTAGTCTCATAGCTGCTCATGTAGAGATACTAAGGATACAATGCAGGTGCTCATTGAAAAATGAGTTCGCTGATTGATCCGCTCACGAAATGCTGGATGGTTGATGATACCTTACTGTCAAACAGTGATTCTATAGTCTTAGTAGTGTATCTGGTCCTTAGACTTGAAATACCAAGGATGTCCTATATGAATACTCCACTCTTTGATACTGGACTTATAGGTTTGGAAGTTCCAAATCTAGTATAACCGGTTATTAGGAGTGACAACTAACCTTACGAGGGGTATTGAATATTGATAGAGGATCATTCACTCTCAGTATCAGGAGAGGAATATCGTATGTGTTCTTACTTAGACAAATCCTTGGCCAAAGTCATTCAGATTAAGAGAGAAAGAGTTCTCCAAGAGAATCTGATTAGAGCAAGACTCGAGGAGAAACCGTATGGGCTTAACACCACCATGCCCAGTCTATGGTCTCTAGGATATTTGATGGTTGAGGGACTATAGATACACGATAACTAAAGACAGATAGGTCCAATGGATTAGATTCTCATGTATCGTCTAGGGACTATGGCGTAGTGGCCTAGTACGTTCACAGTCGATGAGTCAAGTGAATTATTATGAAGATAATAATTCATAGATCCAATTTGAGTTATAATATGTATGACTCACGGTTAGTTCGATATTGGGCCCAGAGAGTCACACACATATGGCAGGTGTTGCGATGAGTAGAGGTTTAGATATAAGATCTCTGTTGGAGCCCCTATCTTATTGGACATCTAAAAAGGCCATGAATTATTGTATTCCATGGATAAGATACAATAAGAGCTAATAAGAGATTATTGAATAGAGACCAACTAATTAAAAAGGTTTGGATAATTGGATAGAGATTCAATACCCAATAGGATAGGATCCATTAGGGTTAACTAGGGGCCTCTATAAATAGGAGAGAAATAAAGGCTTATAGGTTAGGGCTTCTTAGTTGTCATCTCCTATTCTCCTCTCCCCTTCTCCTCCTCAGATAGCAGGTATGGAGATTTGAGAAGCGTTGTCGTAGCCTTGCTATGTGGATCACCGCTTGAGAGGAGGACGCTTGACCTCCATCATCCTCTCCAACAGATTTATAGGGATTCAGGGATATACGATCTCTCTATATAACACAATTGTCTCACATATAAGTTTTTGTGTCGCGAGTTTTATGTACCAATCTTCGCACAACGATGAACACCTTTTGGGAAATTTAGGATTTTTGTTTTCTGTTCTTCCGTTGCACACATGATGTCGCCCCTAGATTTTCCTACACTAGGGGCTGCGAAGACACTCCTCAAATCATTACACAATCCTCTTTTCCATGCACACTATGTGATCAAGAAGGTGTCAGCACTTCTCGTTATCCACATGCCCCAAACAAGGGTTGTTGGCTAAGGAGGAAAGGAGGAGAGAAGAATAGGAGGTGGTAGCCAAAATGGTCTAACCTATACCCCTTTGGTTCGCTCATATTTATAAAGGTCCTTATCAACTTAACCCTAATGGATCTTGTCCCATTGGGTATTGGATCTCCATCCAACTACCCAAGCCTATTGGATTAGTGGATTTCTACCTAATAATCTTTCATTGGATCTTATTTTGTCTGACATGTCATTGGTCCCTCGACGCTTCGTCCGATTCTTCGGCACATCGTCCTCTCTTGCAGCCTATTGCCCAATCGGTCAGTTGACTTCGTAACTTCGATATCCTTGGTGCAATATCCGCTCTTCTTGGCTTGATGCCCGAATCCATGGCCCGAAGCCTACTGTTGATACATCGACCGATCCTCCGGCCCGACGTCTAATCTTCTGACATATTTTCCTCCGGCCCAACATGATTCTTCCTACTTTAATTGTCTCTCCTAGATTGAAGCATCCTGCGTCACTCAAAACACATATTAAAACATAAATACTTATCAATTGGTTTCATCATCAAAATCTGAGATTCAATAAGATCGTGGCCCAAGAAGATGTAGCAATGGAAAGAGTTTTATCCAAAAATAATATCGTAGATCCATTGACAAAGCTGTTGTCTCATATTATCTTTGAGCGTCACAAGGGTCTGATGGGGATCAGACATAAGTGATTGGCTTTAGGTTAAGTGAGAGATTACTAGTCATAGGTGCCATATAAGCCAATCACGTGAGTAATGGCACGTGTGACATGATACGCATTCTTTTTACTTATTATATTTTGGTATTTTATCACTTTATATTACTTGTTGCATATATGCATATATATTATGATGTCAATGGATTTGTGTAATGCGAATTGGATTATGATGAGATCGCGATAATGAGATTGATTTACCTTTAAACACAAACCCTAAATAATTATGGTCATAAGTTATTTGAAAGGGATATCGAAATAACCGGACATACTAGTATGTTGTATATACGTCTATATGATGCAGGCAGCTAGTCTCATAGCTGCTCATGTAGAGATACTAAGGATACAATGCAGGTGCTCATTGAAAAATGAGTTCGCTGATTGATCCGCTCACGAAATGCTGGATGGTTGATGATACCTTACTGTCAAACAGTGATTCTATAGTCTTAGTAGTGTATCTGGTCCTTAGACTTGAAATACCAAGGATGTCCTATATGAATACTCCACTCTTTGATACTGGACTTATAGGTTTGGAAGTTCCAAATCTAGTATAACCGGTTATTAGGAGTGACAACTAACCTTACGAGGGGTATTGAATATTGATAGAGGATCATTCACTCTCAGTATCAGGAGAGGAATATCGTATGTGTTCTTACTTAGACAAATCCTTGGCCAAAGTCATTCAGATTAAGAGAGAAAGAGTTCTCCAAGAGAATCTGATTAGAGCAAGACTCGAGGAGAAACCGTATGGGCTTAACACCACCATGCCCAGTCTATGGTCTCTAGGATATTTGATGGTTGAGGGACTATAGATACACGATAACTAAAGACAGATAGGTCCAATGGATTAGATTCTCATGTATCGTCTAGGGACTATGGCGTAGTGGCCTAGTACGTTCACAGTCGATGAGTCAAGTGAATTATTATGAAGATAATAATTCATAGATCCAATTTGAGTTATAATATGTATGACTCACGGTTAGTTCGATATTGGGCCCAGAGAGTCACACACATATGGCAGGTGTTGCGATGAGTAGAGGTTTAGATATAAGATCTCTGTTGGAGCCCCTATCTTATTGGACATCTAAAAAGGCCATGAATTATTGTATTCCATGGATAAGATACAATAAGAGCTAATAAGAGATTATTGAATAGAGACCAACTAATTAAAAAGGTTTGGATAATTGGATAGAGATTCAATACCCAATAGGATAGGATCCATTAGGGTTAACTAGGGGCCTCTATAAATAGGAGAGAAATAAAGGCTTATAGGTTAGGGCTTCTTAGTTGTCATCTCCTATTCTCCTCTCCCCTTCTCCTCCTCAGATAGCAGGTATGGAGATTTGAGAAGCGTTGTCGTAGCCTTGCTATGTGGATCACCGCTTGAGAGGAGGACGCTTGACCTCCATCATCCTCTCCAACAGATTTATAGGGATTCAGGGATATACGATCTCTCTATATAACACAATTGTCTCACATATAAGTTTTTGTGTCGCGAGGTTTATGTACCAATCTTCGCACAACGATGAACACCTTTTGGGAAATTTAGGATTTTTGTTTTCTGTTCTTCCGTTGCACACATGATGTCGCCCCTAGATTTTCCTACACTAGGGGCTGCGAAGACACTCCTCAAATCATTACACAATCCTCTTTTCCATGCACACTATGTGATCAAGAAGGTGTCAGCACTTCTCGTTATCCACATGCCCCAAACAAGGGTTGTTGGCTAAGGAGGAAAGGAGGAGAGAAGAATAGGAGGTGGTAGCCAAAATGGTCTAACCTATACCCCTTTGGTTCGCTCATATTTATAAAGGTCCTTATCAACTTAACCCTAATGGATCTTGTCCCATTGGGTATTGGATCTCCATCCAACTACCCAAGCCTATTGGATTAGTGGATTTCTACCTAATAATCTTTCATTGGATCTTATTGGATCTTATTCATAAGATCCAATAATTCTAGAGCTTTCTAGATATCCAATAAGATAGATGCTCAAACAAATATCTCATATTTGAATCTATACCTATTGCAACACCTATCATATATTTGTGACCCTCTAGACTCAAATTGAGCTAGCCATGAGTCATACCTTTCAGAACTCCTTCTAACTCAGTAAATTATTATATCTATAATAATTCACTCGACTCATTAATTACGGACGTATTAGGCCCCTATGCCTAATCCCTAAATGATATAGGGGAATTCAATCCATTGGATCTGTCTATCCTCAATTATTGTATTTCTATAGTCGCTTATCCATCTAATATCCTAGAGATCATATATCAAACATGGTGTTGTCAAGCCTATATGGTTTCTACTCGAGTCTCGCTCTAATCGAATTCTCCCGAAGAACTTATTATCTCTCAATTCGAATGACTCTAGCTAGAGTTTTGCTTGAGTAAGAACACATAGGATATTCCTCTTATGACACTGAGAGTGAATAATCCTTTATCGACACTGAATTGTCCTCGCAAGATTGGTTGCCACTCCCGATGACCGGTTGTGTTAGATATAGAACTTCTAAACTTATAAATTCGGTATCAAATAGTGGAGTACTAATACAAGACATCCTTAGTATCTTAAGTCTAAGGATCAGATACATCATTGGGATAACAGAATCACTGTCTAATAATGAGGTATCATCAATCATCCAACATTTAGTGAGCGGATTAATCAATGAACTCATTCTCTAATGAGCACCTATATTGTATCAGTGTCCCCATAAGCAACTATAAGACTAGCCACCTCCATCGTATAGATGGGTATATAATATACTAGTCTATCCGATTATCTCGATGTCCTTCTCAAGTAATCTATAACCAGGATTATTTATAATCTTTGTTTGAAAGTGAATCGGTCTTATTATCGTGATCTCATCAAATAAAATTGGAGGCTTGTAGGCCTCAATAATAATTATTATTATATCACAAGTACATGCACATCACATGGTCCATGATCCTTCGTTCACTTTATACATCACATATACACATCATCATCATGTAGAACTACTAGATAATAATAATTATTAATTAATTAAAATTTTTAATTAACTAATATTTTCTTAAATTGAGGATATACAAGAATTTTTTTGAATTATGAAGGGCATTTTGGTAATTCAAACAAAAGACAACTTGAAATTTCTGAAATTCTAAGGGGCAAAATTATCATTTGTCCAAAAACCCTAATCCCTTCTCCTTCTCCCCGATTGCGTTGCGGTCGCCGCCACCCCACCGGCGATGACCATTATAAGGGGATGGAGGCGTCGCCTCTACCCACATGTGGGTACCCCTACGGGCATCACCGCCCTTGTGGGCAGTTCTGCCCACGGGTGCAGCTCCCGTAAGCTTCGCCCGTGCAAGCAGTTGCCCCTGCAAGCACTACTACAAGCGATGGTCGCCCTTGCGAGCACTGTAGGCGGCGGCCTGTAGTAATGCCCGCGGGTGCCACTGCTTGCACTACAAGCGTAGTGCCTACGTGCAGTCGACTCTACTTGCAAGCGACCAGCCTTGCGGCAGCCACTATAGGCGGCCTGCCTGCACGCAGATGGCAGCAAGGCTACCATCTTCGAGGGCAACAAGGGCAGCAATAGTTGCTGCTCTTTCTCGCTTTTGTGTTAACGATTTTGACGTCAAAAACTTTTCTAAAACACAATACACGCACTTCAAAATCAATCTTTCGTATGAACAACCTAGCTCTGATATCACTGAAGGAAAATCTACGGGAGATATCATATGCGCAGTGGAAGAACATAAAATAAAACCCCAAATTTTTCAAAAATGTGTTTGTCATTGTGCGAAGATTGGTACGCAAAAACCCATGAAACTTAAATCCACGTATGAGATAGATGTATTTTACTTAGGAGATTATATATCCCTGAATCCCTATAGATCTATAAGAGAGGATGAAGGAGGTCAAGTGTCCTCCTCTCTAGTAGTGATCCACATAGTAGGGCTACGATGACGCTCCTCAAATCTCCACACCAACTATCTAAGGAGGAGAAAGATAGAGGAGAATAGGAGGTGGTAACTAGGAAGCCCCAACCTATAGGTCTTTAGTTCCCTCTTATTTATAGAGCCCCCAGTTAACTTAACCCTAATGGATCCTACCCTATTGGGTACTGAATCTTCATCCAATTATCCAAGTCTCTTAAACTAGTGAGTCTATACCCAATAATCTCTTATTAGCTCTTATTGGATCTCATCCATGTGATCTAATAATTGAGGGGTTTATTAGCTTTGAACACTTACTCATCGCAGCGCCTACCATATATGTGTGACCCTCTAGGCCCAATATCGAGCTGACCATGACTCATACCTGTCATAACTCCTTTTGGCTCTGTGAATTATTATCTTTATAATAATTCACTCAACTCATCGATTATGGACATACTAGGCCACTACGCCGCAATCCCTAGACAATACAGGGGAATCCAATCCATTGGACCTATATGTCCTTAGTTACCATATACTTGTAGTCCATCATCCATCTAATATCCCAGAGATTACATACCAAGCATGGTGGTATGTAATCTAATATACTTGTAGTTCTCATCGAGTCTTTCTCTAATCAGATTCTCTTAGAGAACTCTTTTTCTCTCAATCCGAACAACCTTGGCCAAGGATTTATCTGAGTAAGAGCACACAGGATATTTCTCTCATGATATTGAGAGTGGATAATCCTCTATCAATACTCAATAGTCCTCGTAAGGTTGGCTGCAACTCCCAATAATCGATTGTACTAAATCTGAAATTTTCAAATCTAAAAGTTCGGTATTAAAGAGTGGAGTACTCATACAAGACATACTTGGTGTCTCAAGTCTAAGGACTAGATATACTATTAGGACTATAGAATCACTATCTGATAGTAAGGTATTATTAACTATCCAGCATTCCATGAGCAGATCAATCAGTGAACTCATTATCCATTGAGCACTTGTATTGTATCTTTAATGTCCTCACACAAGCAGCTATGAGACCAATCGCCTCCATCATATGGACGAGTATATAGTATACCAGTCTTTTCAGTTATCTCAATATCCCTCTCGAGTAACCTATGACCAAGATTATTTAGGATCTGTGTTTAAAGGTGAATCAATCTTATTATCGTGATCTAATCATAATCTGATTCTCATTGCACAGATCCATAGATATTATAATATATTTATGCAACAAACAATATAAAGTGAGAAATTACTATAATAATAATAATAATAAAGACTGCATGTCATGTCATACGTGTCATCACTCATATGATTGGCTTACAGGGCACCTATGACTAGCAATAGCTACACGTGTGGGGACACTAGGGGTACCGTGCAAGTGCTCATTAGAGAATAAGTTCACTGATTGATCCGTTGATAGAATATTGGATGGTTAATGATACCTCATTGTTAGACAGTGATTATGTTATCCTAATGGTGATATGGTCTATAAACTCGAGACATCAAAGATGTCCTGTATGAGTACTTCATTCTTTGATACCGAACTTCTAGGTCTGGAAGTTCTAAATCTAGCATAGTCGGTTGTCGAGAGTGGTAACCAACCTTACGAGGGCTATTGAGTATCAATAGAGGATCATCTACTCTCGGTGTCATAAAAAGAATATCCTATGTGTTCTTATTCGGGCAAATCCCTAGTCATGGTCATTCAGATTGAAAGAGAAAGAGTTCTCTAGGAGAATCTGATTAGAACGAGACTTGAGTAGAAATCATATGGGTTTGATAATACCATGCTCGAAATATAATCTCTGAAATATTAGATAGATGAAGGACTATAGATACATAGTAACTAAGGACAAACAGGTCCAATAGATTAGATTATATTGTATCGTCTAGGGACTGTGACGTAGTAGCCTAGTACGTCCATAGTCAATGAGTCGAGTGAATTATTATGGAGATAATAATTCACTAAGCCAGAAGGAGTTCTGATAAGAATGACTTACGGTTAGCTTGATATTATGCCTAGAGAGTCATACACATATGGTATGTGTTGCGACAATTAGAGGTTCGAATATGAGATATTCGCTTGAGCTTTAATCTTATTGGATATCCAATAAACCCCTGAATTATTAGATCCTACGAATGAGATTTAATAAAAGGGCCATATAAATATTGGGTAGATATCTACTAATCTAAGAGGCTTGGATAATTGGATAGAGATTCAATACCCAATAGGATAGGATCCATTAGGGTTAACTAGGGGCCTCTATAAATAGGAGAGAAATAAAGGCTTATAGGTTAGGGCTTCTTAGTTGTCATCTCCTATTCTCCTCTCCCCTTCTCCTCCTCAGATAGCAGGTATGGAGATTTGAGAAGCGTTGTCGTAGCCTTGCTATGTGGATCACCGCTTGAGAGGAGGACGCTTGACCTCCATCATCCTCTCCAACAGATTTATAGGGATTCAGGGATATACGATCTCTCTATATAACACAATTGTCTCACATATAAGTTTTTGTGTCGCGAGTTTTATGTACCAATCTTCGCACAACGATGAACACCTTTTGGGAAATTTAGGATTTTTGTTTTCTGTTCTTCCGTTGCACACATGATGTCGCCCCTAGATTTTCCTACACTAGGGGCTGCGAAGACACTCCTCAAATCATTACACAATCCTCTTTTCCATGCACACTATGTGATCAAGAAGGTGTCAGCACTTCTCGTTATCCACATGCCCCAAACAAGGGTTGTTGGCTAAGGAGGAAAGGAGGAGAGAAGAATAGGAGGTGGCAGCCAAAATGGTCTAACCTATACCCCTTTGGTTCGCTCATATTTATAAAGGTCCTTATCAACTTAACCCTAATGGATCTTGTCCCATTGGGTATTGGATCTCCATCCAACTACCCAAGCCTATTGGATTAGTGGATTTCTACCTAATAATCTTTCATTGGATCTTATTGGATCTTATTCATAAGATCCAATAATTCTAGAGCTTTCTAGATATCCAATAAGATAGATGCTCAAACAAATATCTCATATTTGAATCTATACCTATTGCAACACCTATCATATATTTGTGACCCTCTAGACTCAAATTGAGCTAGCCATGAGTCATACCTTTCAGAACTCCTTCTAACTCAGTAAATTATTATATCTATAATAATTCACTCGACTCATTAATTACGGACGTATTAGGCCCCTATGCCTAATCCCTAAATGATATAGGGGAATTCAATCCATTGGATCTGTCTATCCTCAATTATTGTATTTCTATAGTCGCTTATCCATCTAATATCCTAGAGATCATATATCAAACATGGTGTTGTCAAGCCTATATGGTTTCTACT
Source organism: Musa itinerans (assembly GCA_001649415.1). Taxonomy (NCBI): domain Eukaryota; kingdom Viridiplantae; phylum Streptophyta; class Magnoliopsida; order Zingiberales; family Musaceae; genus Musa; species Musa itinerans. The sequence continues at coordinate 16,163 of LVTN01001522.1, forward strand.
CGAGTCTCGCTCTAATCGAATTCTCCCGAAGAACTTATTATCTCTCAATTCGAATGACTCTAGCTAGAGTTTTGCTTGAGTAAGAACACATAGGATATTCCTCTTATGACACTGAGAGTGAATAATCCTTTATCGACACTGAATTGTCCTCGCAAGATTGGTTGCCACTCCCGATGACCGGTTGTGTTAGATATAGAACTTCTAAACTTATAAATTCGGTATCAAATAGTGGAGTACTAATACAAGACATCCTTAGTATCTTAAGTCTAAGGATCAGATACATCATTGGGATAACAGAATCACTGTCTAATAATGAGGTATCATCAATCATCCAACATTTAGTGAGCGGATTAATCAATGAACTCATTCTCTAATGAGCACCTATATTGTATCAGTGTCCCCATAAGCAACTATAAGACTAGCCACCTCCATCGTATAGATGGGTATATAATATACTAGTCTATCCGATTATCTCGATGTCCTTCTCAAGTAATCTATAACCAGGATTATTTATAATCTTTGTTTGAAAGTGAATCGGTCTTATTATCGTGATCTCATCACGATCTGATTCTCATTACATAGATCTATGAACATCACAATATATGTAATAGGTAACAAAAAGTAAGAAAAAATATTAAATAAATAATAAGTAAAAAGAGTATGTCTCGTGTCACACATGTCATCACTCATGTACTTGGCTTATAGGGCACCTATGATTGGCAAGTACGATACATAAGAGCATCCGACATGCCGTATAACGATATTTGAGTATAGAAGATTATGATATGCTTAGTCGGGTTAGCATCATCATCAAATGCCTCTAAGGTTAGGAGCTAGAAGCTAGCAAAAATAGGCTCCTCTTGGATCTTCTGAATAAATGGTGATCGACTCGAGGTATAATTAGCCAAATCTTTACCCTTGGGCAATTAAAACTCCCAATGTATATCCTCCAATCACTAGTCTATCTATTGAAACTGTGCCTAAAGGGTATCCTCCATGGAGTCTACTAACTGTGCCTCAGATTCAGTAAGGTAAACTAAAGGTGGTGTGGTTCGCTAAACTCTATAATAGAGACTTGGAGTCCCCTATCCACTAGTAGCTTAGTAGGCTTCAAGAGTTCTTGGGAGTCAATGCCACATCGGGTTGGGAAATCTCGATGGGCATTGGTGGGACTATGGGCTGTGGTGGGGCTAGGAGCATCGTCGACTAACTAATTGAAGTAAGAGCAAGGTGATGGTTTATATCATTCATATCAATGTCTACACTTATTGAGTGAGGTTTAGGAAGACCTCAGTTGGGATGAGCATATAGGTCGGGGTTATCTCTAAAAGAGAGAGGTTTAGATCATTAAATAGATTCTAATATTACATTGGGGTTTGATGCAGAAACTTGAGGTTTGAAAATTTTAGCTATTGCCCTTTGTGAGTAAAGGTATTATGGGTTGAGGGCAAAGCTTTTTCATTGAAGTACTTATTGAGCAGATCGATGGGTTAACATTCTTATGACATGGGCTCTCTTTTTTAGTGCCAAAATATTAAGAGAAAAATCAATGACGTCCTAATCAGTGTAACGTGGCTCGAGTCTAGGAAGGATGAGGTATTGCCAAGGTGTCTTTGAAGCTTTCCCCAGGTCCAAGATAGATGTGCCCATGTGCTCCAAAAGTGACTTATATGAAGACCAAGGTTATGTGTGGATTTTTTAACCTAATCCCTTCGACACTCAAGTTAGTGAGAAATAGATAAGTGAAAATAGTAAAAGAAATATTTTAGTTTGATTATCATATCAAAAATAACTTTTTATACCGAGTAAAAGGAAGAGAATGTCTTACGAAATATTCTTTAAATGAACAGTCCATAATTATTATCTTTTGGACTTATCCAAGTGAGGAGGAGATAACTCATAATTATTTTTTTAGACTTGTGTGTAAACTAAAAGGGTCTCCCTTATGCTAACCAAACTATCACGTGTATTGTCACATATCGACTATCATTCGTTGAGAATATTTCTCCTATCACATACATATAAGAAATAAAAATATTATCATTTCAAATTTTAATATATCATATAATATAGCATAAATGATGTTTCTGTAATTTAGGATTTTGACTATAGTTAACTTATAGCAGGTAATAGAAATAAATTACACTGACATTTATATGTAAGCCGTAGGTTTTTCAATTAAGTGCAAAGGAGATACCAAAGCTGTCTTGACTCATATTTGAGAATAATGTATATTGCCAAACAAAAAAATTGATGTTTGGATGCAACATTTTTTTATAAATTATTTGAAAAAAAATATTAATGTCAGTAAAATAATGAAATAAGAATGATAAATTCATAGTAATATTTTTTTAAAATAAAAAGAAAAATTCTCAATGCAAAGTGAAACCATTTATACTTCTTTGGCAGAAAACAAACAAGTTCTTCAATGACATCTCCAAGAACACACGTAGCAGTATAAAAGAGCGGCTCCTTATCTGGTCGAGCAGCCTATCTCGGCTACGGGTTGATGCAAGCCACACTCGCCGCAGCGATGCCCGCCCAAACCCTCCTCTTCTCCGCCTCCTCCGCTGCCCTTCCCCACCTTCCCCCGTCGGCTTCCTCTGCTCGCCCCCTCCTTCGCTCCGCCCCCCTCGGCCAGCCCTTCCGCTGCCTTCCCTTCTCCTTTCCCAAGGTCGCCTCCTCTGCCTCTCCCGCCGCCGCCAGGCCCCTCGTCGTCGTTGCCGTCATCAAGAAGGCCGTGGCCGTCCTGAAGGGGAACTCTGACGTCGAGGGCGTCGTCACCCTCGTCCAAGAAGACGATGGTCCTCTCTCTCTCTCTCTCTCTCTCTATTTGAGGGTTTGGAGCGTTGAATAACATGCTCACTGTAATTTCGAGTCGTTTCGATGGCAATGTCTTTGGATGAGTAGATTTTGATTTCGATTCTCTCCACTTTTAGGGTTTTAATAACATTGGTACACGATGATTTTTAGTTGTTTCAATCGACATGTCTTTGGTTGGTTAGATTTGATTTTCATTATTATTTTTGCCCGTTACACTGTGAGCTGCATTTTGCCTAAGCTAAGTTCCAAACAGTTGGGACATTGTTAGAACCTTTGCAGATTGGTTGATCTTTTTAGATCGGCCTCCTTGGAACTCTATAGGAGTTTCTCCCTCCAAGCTCAAAGGCTGCAGAAAAGATTCATCTATTACTTATGAAAAGAGGAGGAATACATAGTTATTTATAGGGCTTCTAAACTCCAACTCCTAATAGGACTCCTACTCAAGACTCCTACTTCTAACCAACTCCTAATTCTTCTCTAAGAAACAACCTTCGAACCCTAGTTAGCCTCTTCACCTCTTTAATAGGGGTCGACTTAGGTAGGTTTTACATGAATGTCCCTCTCAATTAGGACTCTCCTAGCTAGAGTCCTAACAAACCCGTCCTCTTCAAATCAGTCTTGTCCTCAAGGCTAAGATTCCATAAACTCAGGGAACCGGGTCTTCAGCTCCTCATATGGTTCCCATGTGACGTCTTCAAGAGATAAATTATTCCAATACACTAGTACTTCAGTAAAGGGACGTCGGCGATGCATCACGATCCTGCGATCAAGGATGGCTGTGGTTGGGCTTGAGTAACTGCATTCTCAGTGGTGTTAGGAAGTTGGATCTGGGGTGACTCGTGTTCTCCCAACTTGGGCTTCAGGCATGACACGTAGAAGACAGGGTGAATTTTGGTATCCTCAGGTAATTGAAGTCTGTACGCCACAGCTCCAATACGCTCTGTGATCTGATAGGGCCCATAAAAACGTGGGGATAGCTTCATGGAGGCTCGAGTGTTGATGGAGAGTTGCTTGTATGGCTGAAGGCGAAGATAAACCCAATCTCCTACTAAAAATTTTCTTTCGCTTCGTCGTGTGTCGGCTTGCTGCTTTATTCTGGCTTGAGCGCTAGAGAGATTCTCCTTTAACAGTTGTAGGAGTTTGTCCCTGTCAATCAATTCTTGGTCGACCTGATCTACCTTGGCCGAGCCAATTACATACTTTGGAATCACAGGGGCCAGCTGACCATACAATGCTTCATAAGGGGCATATTTTGTAGACGAATGATATGTAGTATTATACCACCATTCGGCCCAGGGAAG